>CAUYQU010039815.1:0-69731 GCA_963574635.1 Cheracebus regulus | reverse complement strand
ACAGCCTGTGTGTCATTCCTTTTTATTATTATTTTTTTATTGTACTTTAGGTTCTGCGGTACATGTGCAGATCATGCATGATTGTTGCATGGGTACACATGGCAACGTGGTTTGCTGCCTCCATCCCCCCGTCACCTACATCTGGCATTGGTCCCCATGGTGGGGCTTTGGGAGGGACAGCAGAGGGTAGGGAGTTGGGGAGGTATAACATGGGGAGAAATGCCAGATATAGGTGCCTGGGAGATGGAGGTAGCAAACCACATTGCCATGTGTGTACCTATGCAACAATCCTGCATGTTCTTCACATGTGCCCCAGAACCTAAAGTTTAATAAAATTAAAAAAAAGTGTGTGTTGTTATAAGTTGCTTATTTTGTGCTAATTTGTTATGCAGCAATTGAAATCTAACACAGGGGAAGAAAAGTTAGCATGGGGTAAGCTATTAACTATTCCTGGATTAAACTAGAAAGTCAGTTGGGGCAGGTGCTGTCTATCGTGATGATTAACTTTTTTTTTTTTTTTTTTTTTTTTTTTTAGGTGGAGTCTTGCTCTGTCACCAGGCTGGAGTGCAGTGCCTCAATCTCAGCTCACTGCAATCTCTGCCTCCTGGGTTCAAGCCATTCTCCTGCCTCAGCCTCCCGGGTAGCTGGGATTACAGGCACCCACCACACTAGGCTAATTTTTGTATTTTCAGTAGAGGTGGGGTTTCACCATGTTTCCCAAGATGGTCTCCATCTCCTGACCTTGTGATCTGCCCACCTTGGCCTCCCAAAGTGCTGGGATTACAGGTGTGAGCCACCATGCCCGGCCTATGATGATGAACTTTTTGAGCTCTGAGACTGAATGCAGGCCCTGTCACTTATTAGCTGCATGTCTTTGGAAGATGTATCTTAGTTTCCTAACCTGTAAAATGAGAATTATAATATTATGGGAATTGAGGAAGAATAAATGTAATAGTCTGTATACAATGCTTAGCATAATCATTGTTACAATGCTAAGCATTGTGCATGGACTATTACATTAACTCTTCCTCAGTTCCCATATGATGTATGCACTCAGTAAGCATTAGCTATCATATTCAGCTGAAATCACTATTGAATTTGTAGCAGGTGACACAGTGCCAATATTTACAGGCATATGTATGGAAAGCAAGGAATGGATAGTGGAATGAGTAATTTGAGTGACTGAAGAAATGGATAAATGGTGAATGGCCACCCAAGAAACTCAATTCATATTTCTTTTTGTTTTTTTAGAGAGATGATCTTGCTCTGTCACTCAGGCTGGAGTGCAGTGATGCAATCATGGCTCATTGCAGCCTCAACCTCCCAGGCTCAAGTGATCCTCCTACCTCAGCCTCCCGAGTAGCTGGGACTACAGGAACACACCTCATGTCTGACTAATTTTAAAAGTTTTTGTAGAGTTGGGGTCTCACTGTGTTGTCTAGGCTGATCTCTAATTCCAGGGCTCAAAAAATCCTCCCATCTGGGCCTCCCAAAGTGTTGGGATTACAAGCATGGGCTACTGTGCTGAGCCTCAATTCATATTCCTTTAAAAAGTCACAGCTTTTATAATTTAAGCCTGTCAGTGCCTGTGGGATAAATTGCCAAAGGAGAGCAGGGCTTGCACAACATGCTTCTTGCTCTCCAGCGGTCAGGATAACAGAAAGCTCATGCTCAGATGTGTCACCTGGTGACTCTGATAGGGACCACATCTAGAAATTTCCAGGCCAGAGAGACACTTAGGATTTATTCTTCCTCACTCTTGTCTTCTTTGTTTGCACTCACTTTATTCTCTTGCTGAGCTGCCAACTCTCTGGCTAACTGGAAACTCACACTTTCCTTCTCTCTCGTGCCACCACAGACACCCTTGCCCTTGGCTGCACGAAAAGGATATGCTTGCTGAGCAGCAGGTAGAAATTAAGTACATGAAATATAATTATTTCATCCTGGCTGTGATAGGAAGAGGGAGGAACAGACGGAAGGTTTGCTGTGCTGAGTTTAGGCTCTGAGAACGTGATCTAGATAAGAACCAGTGAAGTGATGCCTGTTTAATAAATATTAATAACTGGTAGGCCCTGGAGTCTGGGGATTTCAGGATATACAGAACAGTTCTGGAGCTTTGCAAAATTTTCTTTTAATGAAGCTCAAATTTCCCTCACTTATGAGAGGCTCTGTGCATCTGTGGAATGGAGGTAAGGTACAGAGGCTGGGGTCAGAAAGCCTGTGGTAGAATCCTAGCTCCAAGTCCTTTTCTCCAGCTGCAGCTGCGCAAATCACTACTCCTCATAATACACTGATATAATGACATGCAGCAAACAGGGTTCCGTGAGAAAATAAAGGTAAACGTCCAAAGACTTCAAAAGTTGTCTCTCAGTGGCTCCTTTCCTCTCTTTGAGACTCAGCTTCCTCAATGATCAAATTCAGGGATTGTTCTGAATGAAACTGCTCCAAGCAGGTGGCCACTTCCGGATACAGCAGGGAGAACTCAGGGCTATTGAGGGGACTAGTCTCTCCTCCTCTCAACATTTACAGTGGAAGAAGCTGAGTCGGATTTGAATCAATTCTGCATAATAGTCTTCCTGGTGAAATGTATTTTTCAGATTTTGATCTAAAGAAATTAAGCACTCCACTGGTTGATGGCTTCATTCCCATCAATTATTAGCATATTCTCCTACAGTTCCCAGGATTCTTGTGATTTAATCAGGGAATTAAACGAGAAGTTGGTTAGAAGACCAAGGCAGCCACACGGTAGCATCAAGGCCATGGAAGTTGAAACCAGAAGATTTGAGTTTGAGGTTCGACCTTGCTACTGACCAGCCACGTTGTGCTTACTGGTTTCTTAACATGTTGCTTTCAGTTTCTCCAGTGTCTAATAAAATCCCAGCTTCCCATGAATGCTCTGGGGGTCCTGAGATGGATGTTCATAAAAAGGCCAGCACGGTCCCTTGCACCTGGCTCACACAGGAAACAGGTGGGATTTGCTGGGATACCACACCTCTTGCTAGCTGTGTTATTAAATACCAATTCCTGCTGGTCTGGATAGTACAATCTGGTATTTAAAAGCATTCAGAGAGATGCTTGAATGCAGGACAAATACATATGTCCCTGCTGTTGTTATGCTGACTTAACGCAATACATTAAAGTGTACTCCAACAGCGGTGCCAGGTGAAAAAGAGGAACAGGTAACCTCCTCTGGGCATCAGAGAGAGGGGCCTAATGGCTTATTTTTTTTCCTGCTATCCAGCTGGTTTTTGCATCTGGCATTTAGCCTCAGCTCTCTACATGATATTTATCACTGCAATTAAGTTAGGGGCAGAAACGTTTAGAATGGCTCTGGCTAAGAAGTTGCCTGAGCTGTGTCGTTTTCATGTTGCAGGAACTGAGCACAAATGTTGTGTCTTCCTGCTAATCTTGGATAGGGTAAGATTTGCCATTTAGTTGATAGGAAGAAGGCAAGTCTCTGTGATGCTAACATGAAATATCTCCAAAATAAGATTTGAAGTCCTTCCAATGTCTTTTCCCTACTCATTGTCTGCTGAACACAAGAGTGAAAGCACTCTTCATGATAGTATGCACTAATTGATCTTTACTGAAGGCTTTCTATGTGTTGGACATTCACTGTGTCTTCTTAATCCTCTTGCCATTCCCATGTGATAGGAAACTGCATTATTCCTGCTTTAGGTGAGTTAGAGGCATTCCAAATGGTCTAAGATTTTTGTTTATGGCTTAAGGGGTTCACCGAAGACTTTGGATGTGCTGACAAAGAGCTGAATTTTGTAAGGTAATGAAGAGTTGCTATGCTGAGGAGAGTGAAGTACCTTTGAGGTAGTTGGCCTTACTCTGTAGCCTTAAGGAGCCATACAGATAAAAGGTATCACCAAATAATGTAGCCTTTCAGGAAGAAAACAACATGTTCTATTAAAAGATTCGGGAATTGCTGGGGTCTTGTTCTAGCTCTAGACACAATCTGTTCATTTGTTTTCCATCCCATCGCCTTCATCTGCCCCATAAAGAGAACACACCTGGCTCTCCTTCCTGTCAAGGTACGATGTGCTGTGTGCAACTACTTACATGACATGTTATGAAAAGCAGAAAGTGGCTGGGTGCAGTGGCTTATGCCTGCAATCCCAACATTTTGGGGGATGGGGGCAGGAGAATTCCTTGAGCCCAGGAGTTCGAGACCAGCCTGGGCAACATAGGGAGACTCCCATCTCTACAAAAAATATTTAAAAATTAGGCAGGCGTGATGTCTTGTGCATGTAGTTCTAGCCACTTGGGAAACTGAAGTATGCAGATCACTTGTGCCTGGGAGGTTGAGGGTGCAGTGAGCTGTGATCAGTGAGTGAGCAGTGAGCCACAGAATGATACCCTGTCTCAAAGGAAAAAAAAAAAAAAAACAGGACACATTCACCAGATGCAGCCAATATTTCCTCAGTAGTTCTGGCTGTTCACTGGCATTATAAACTTGGATCCATGATTTCACCATTCACAGATCTGTAAAACAGGAGCCTCTTTGGTCAACAGAGTTCTACAATCTTTATGGCTTAGACAGTTGGGTGGAAGTTATTTCCAGAAGCTATTCAAATATATGCTATGTGCATTATAAACCTGGATGCATGATTTCACTATTCACAGACCTGTGAAACAAAAGCCTCTTTGGTCTACAGAGTTCTACAATCTTTATGGCTTAGACAGTTGGATGGAAGCTATTTGCAGAATAGTTCTGTCCATTTGGTTCACAAGTTTTTGGTTATAGCCTGCCAAATGTCCCAGGATTGCACTAAGTATGTGTATGGATGAGGAGGCGTGTGGGAAGACAGAAAAAATAGGGTAGCATTTAGAAGAAAAAGGCAGTCGCTTCCCTGACACCTCTGGCTCCTGGTTTCCCTCCTACTTTCCTCACCATTCTTTCTCAGTCTCTCGTGCATCTCTTCCTGCCCACACTTAAGATGTTGCAGCTCTAGGAAGACTTCATTCTTAGAGCTTTTATGTTCTTACTCTAAACTATGGTAATTCTTGTTCTGCAAGAGTAAATCTCCATCGAGTACAAGAGAAGAGAAGAGAACGTTCCTTTTCCACCAATTGCCTTTCATATCTGCTCTGTGAAACTCATTTTTCCCTGACCCTTGAATGAAGTCAAAGGTCCATTCTCTCAGTTCTGATCACTCTCTAGTATAGTCAGTTGTCCTCTGGTCACTTTTAGTCACAAAAGTCTCTGGGGAGTAATTAACATGGCCAGTAGTAATCATCAGAATTGCATAGATAATTTGAAGTTAAAACTTTTGTCATGTTGGACTCTTATGAACTTTAATAGGGATAGCCCCACATTCAAGAGGCCAGAGGAGAGACACAGAGCCAGCAACTGAGACATAGGGTTGAATGAGGGAAGCTATATACAAGGCAGACTAGTGGCGAGAGGCCACTCAGGAGAACTCCAATCTCCAGTAAAAACCGTGCAATTTACATAACATTTTCACTTAGCACCCTCCCCCTACCAACCTCCACATTGCAATCTTCATTTCATCCAAAACAAAGGGCCTCTATCTCATGTATGGCCTGCATTCCATGGAGTGGGGCAGCAGTTCAGAAGTTCCTCATACATAAGGAATTAATCTCCGAGTTGGCCATTCCTAGATTCCTTAGCTTGATACTCTTGAACACACATTATTCTTAGACCACAGAGTCATTCTCAGAGTATGCTTAAGTTATGTTATTGCTGTTAGATGCATCCGCCATATGCAGTCAATTCTTATGGTATGTTTCAAGTTAGCTATTGCTGTCAGGTGTATCTGCATTACAACTTCTCCCTTCCCTTCAACGAGTTCTTCCTTCAGGGTAGAAGTCAATATTAAGAAAGAGTAATCCTCTTTTCTACCTTACTATGAAGCTCTTCTCTCATCAAAACCCACTCACCTTTGTGATCAAGCTTTTTTCTCTCTTTTTCTCTCTCTGTCCTCTCTCTTTCTTCATCAGAGCTGTGAGATAAGAGATCAAAGAAAGAGGAAGAGTCTTACCTGTATGGGACTGATGCGCGCCTGGGGATTGACATTCTCTTCATTTAATCTATGCTCGACGTTGATTTTCTGGTACGGTGTGCCCAGGGTTTCTTGGAGATTCTATCCCTGGGATTGTGCTACTGCACTTCCGGCAGTAACTTAGACAGCAAAAGCTGGTACCTCTGGAGGGCCACACACAGTTTCTATCTGAGCTGTTCTGCTGGTTCCTCTTTCTGATTGACATTGCATCATCCCTTTGGGTGATCTTCTTAGGGAAGGTTCAAGACAGTTGTAGAGTGTGATGTCCCTCTCCCATGTAGCCCTTTTTTGATCCCCAAGAAACACTCAGGCATTCTCCTTCTTACTCTAGATGAAGTGTAGCTAACTCCCTATCCATTGTCATCTCTCTCTTCCCTGGTGCCTCAGGCTGATAATGTAGAACCTGACCTTTACATTTCTGTGATCTGTGTCAGACATGAGTCCAAGGTGTCCAAAGTGCACCTATTAAACTCTCTGGATAATTTATTTGAAACTTCTTTTACTCTTGAACTAGGAAGGGGTTTCCCCTTCTTTGTTTCCCTTTACTGGGAGGCACACACACACAAATGCCAGAAAACTCTCTCTTAAGTAAGCCAGAACAACTTTCTCCCAGGGAAATTCTCTCTGAGATTTTGAACTTCAATATTCTTATGCCAGAAAAGGGATATCAGATTAGAGGTTGAAAGCCATCTTCTAAAATTTTCTTTGCAATTCCTGCCTAGGTGATCTGTCACCTTGCTTTGTGATGTGAAGTTAGTTGGCACCTTGTTTCTCAGGGTCTCAACTGAAATGAGACAGAATGAGTCCTGTTTTAAAATCCTACCACACTCTTGCTCCATAAGCTCATCCACTTCAATGGCTTTTGGTATCTAGGGTCACGAATACCCTGAAATATGTCAAATCAACACTTCTTTAAAAAAAATCAAGGACAGTTTAACCCAGGTTAAGGTACACCAAAGATCTCAGATGGGAATAACTTTTGGAAAGAGTTAGCTGTTCAACAAGCTGTACTTAGAAACCTCTACTTAGTAACTTCCATTTAACCCATAACAAAGGACCCCTGTATGAGGATAGGCCAGGGATTCAGACATCCTTTGTGGATAAGGAGTGAATCTCCAGGTTGGCCACTCCTGGATTCCTTAGCTCAGGATTCCAAACACACATTCTTCTTAGACCCATAGGGTCATTCTCAGGATATGCTGAAGTGATTGCTGTCAGGTACACCTGCCATACACTGGGAAATAGAATGTTAACTCATTTAAAAAGCTTTTAAATAAAAATGTCATAGTGGGATATAAACCCATTTGATTACACACACACACACACACACACACACACACACAGAGTTTATACATTAAACACAACATATTCATATCAGTTCACAATAATAACTAACATCAGAGAAGACAGTTTTTAAATCAAAGACATTTTATATAATGGTGGTGACTTTGAAAGATGACCACTAGAATTTCATATTTGGACCAACTTATCCCTATGAAGAGTATTTTTGCAGCTATAGTATCTATTAAAACCAAGTATCAAAATGAACTAAAGTTAGAATCAGACGCATAAATTGCTACATAACAGAAAATGAAACCAAGATTTTTAAAAAGACATATTTGTTTTCATTTGTTTATGGATAATTTTCAAAAAGATAAAATTGTGACTGTCAGACATACGTAAAATGACTATTTATCATTAAATCTGGTTTATTAATTAATGAGAGAACTGTAAGATGATTAATCTAGTTCAAAGGAGGATCTGAAGAGTAGACATATTTACAATCAGGAATCCTAAAATTAATTTGCTAATAGCTGCAAAACTGGTTGATATCATGTAGGGCAACAAATTGTGTGTTTCTACAGGGCAGAAATCAATTGTATCTCTACTGCAGAAAATTCATTTGCATTTCTATGGACAAAAATAATTTGTGTTATCATCAGTTTCTTACAGTTTACAGAGTTGTAAAATAGCCTAGTCAAAGATAATCAAAGGCATGAAACTCTATAGGATCAAATAGCACTGAAGGGTTTGCTAGCTAACACTCAGCATTCTGCTGAAAGGAAACCTATGAATCATGTGCACATTTAAAAGTCTTTTATAATTTTGATGTTGTACTCTCACAAATACAGTAGTCAGTAATGCTAATTTTGGTGATATAACCAAAGATTTTGGTGGTATTAAGTAAATTTAAAATTATTTTAAAGTGTTTTTCATTTCATTGCTATTTTCTAACTTTTACATTTACATTTCTGTCTATGCTTTTTCATATACACAAAACAGTAGAACTTGCAAATTTAGTATTATTTGAGATACACTCTCACTCTGTCACCCAGGCTGGAGTGCTGTGGTGTGATCACAGTTCGAGCAGCCTTGAGCTCCTGGGCTCAAGCATTCCTGCCATCTCAGCCTCCCAAATAGCAAGAACTACAGGCACGCACCACAGTACTCAGCTAATTTTTAAACTATTTTTGCAGAGATGGGGTCTCACTATGTTGACCAGGCTGATCTTAAACTCCTGGGCGCAAACGATCCTGCTGCGTCGGCTTCCCAAAGTGCTGGGATTACAGGCATGAGCTGCTGTGCCCAGCCTTGTAGGTACTTCATGCAACAGAGCATATATATGTGTGGGTGTACATATATATACATACAGATATACATGTATATATTGGACACTTGTAATTTAAACATAATTTACCATTAAAGATGTAGTGTTATAACATTTGGAGATCACCACTCCAGAGGATGCAGATCCAACTTTTCAATATCTACAGACACTCAATCTCTTGGCAGGAGTCCGAAACCTCTGCTTCCCTTGTCAGCTATGAAGGCTGTATCCCATGCTATCAGCTGGGCTCTTATTCTAAAATGGTAAGCATGTACAAAAACAAATCTAGATGAATGCTTAAATCTTGACAAAAATTAACTCAGAACGGATTTAGGATTTACAGACCTTAATGTAAAATCCAAAACTATGAAACTCTTACAAGATAACATAGGAGATAATCTAGATGACAATGAGTTTGATGATGACTTTTTTAGATATGACACCAAAGGCATGATCTGTGAAAGAGAGAATCAATAGCTGGACTTTATTAAAATTAAAATTTTTTGCTTTGCAAAAGACGCTGTCAAGAGAATGAAAAGGCAAGCCGCAGACTGGGAAACAATATTTTCAAAAGACATATGTGATAGAGGATGTTACTTAAAATATATAAAGAACTCTTAAACACAATAAAAAAAAACCAACAACTCAATTAAAAACCAGCCCAAAGACCTGAACAGACACCCTACCAAAGAAGTTATACAGATGAAAATCAGCAAATGAAAAGAAGCTTCACGTTATAAGTTATCAGGGAAATGCACATTAAAACAAAAATAGGATATCACTATGCACTTAGAATGGCCAAAATCCAAAACACTAACATCACCAAACGCTGGTAAGAATGTGGAGCAAGAGGAGTTCTCATTCACTGCTGATGGAAATACAAAATGGTATAGCCATTTTGGAAGATGGCTTGACAGTTTCTTAAAAGTAAACATACTATTCCCATGAGATCTAGCAATCACACTCCTTGATATTTGCCCAAAATAGTTGAAAAAGTATGTCCACACAAAGACCTGCATATGGCTGTTAATAGCAGCTATATTTCAAATTCTCAAAACTTGGAAATAATCGAGACGTCCTTTAGTGAGTCAATTAATAAATAAACTGTGGTATATCCAGACAATGAAATATTAGTCAACACTAAAGGGAAATGAACTATCAAACCATGACATGGCACAGAGGAAACAAATGTCTATCACTCAGCGAAAAAAGCCAATCAGAGAACGTTACATACTGTATGATTGTGTTATATGACATTCTGAAGAAAGCAAAACTGTTGTGACAGTAAGATCAGTGGTTTCCCAGATTTGGTGGGGAAAGAGGGATGAATAAGTAGAGCAGAGATAATTTTTAGGGCAGAGAAAATGCTCTACATTATACTATAATTGTGGATACAGTATAGATTTGTCCAAACACATAGAATGTACATTTTGGACTTTGTGTGATAATGATGTGTCAATGTAAGGTAATCAATTGTAGCAAATGTGCGACTGCAGAGGGGATTGTTGATACTGGGGAAGAGCAGGTATGAGTGAGGGGAGGGGCCATATGGGCAATCCCTACCTTTCCCTCAGTCTTCCTTTACGTTAGATAACCCTAAATCTAATCTTTTTTTTTTTTTTTTTCCCTTTTGAGACAGAGTCTCGCTTTGTCACCAGGTGCCAGGCTGGAGTGCTGTGGCGCGATCTCGGCTCACTGCAACCTCCACCTCCCAGGTTCAAGCAATTCTCCTGCCGCAGCCTCCCGAGCAGCTGGGACTACAGGCATGTGCCACCACACCTGGCTAATTTTTGTATTTTTTAGTACAGACGGGGTTTCACCATGTTGGCCAGGATGATCTCGATCTCTTGACCTCGTGATCCACCCTCCTTGGCCTCCCACAGTGCTGGGATTACAGGCGTGAGCCACCATGCCCAGCCCCTAAATCTGATCTTAAAAAAATGAAGTCCTTGGTGGGGTGCGATGGCTCACACTTGAAATTCCAGAACTTTGGGAGGCTGAGGAGGGTGGATCATTTAAGGTCAGGAGTTCGAGACTAGCCTGACCAACATGGTAAAACCCCATCTCTACTAAAAATGCAAAAATTAGCCGTGCAGAAGAGGTGCAGGCCTGTAGTCCCAGCTACTTGGGAGGCTGAGGCAGGAGAATTGCTTGAGCCTGGGAGGTAGAGATTGCAGTGAGCCGAGATCATACCACTGCACTCCAGTCTGGGCAAGAGAGTGAGACTCTGTCTCAAAATAAATAAATAAAATAAATAAATAAATAATGAAGTTCTCGAGGAATTTTTTCAAAATTTAATCCCATGTACTTTTAAGAATGATGATTAAACTGGAATGTTTTATATTGTGAAAGAAGAAAAAAATAGCCTACCCAAGAACCACATCTTAGTCACCAGCTTTGAAACTGGTTTCCTGGAAACACTGTGGAAAGGAGGCTCACTACCTTAGCAGGGTTTTACTAAATTTATTGGAGGAGAGAAGGCAAAGGAAGGGTGTTAATGAGGTTTCTGGAGTCTGGATAAATGCAGGTAATTGTATGCAGGGGCTTTATTGATTTGGGAATGTAGGTGACATAATTGTTCAGGGTTGGTGGTCAGAGCTGGGTGGAGGTTTCAAAGTAAATCTTGAAAAGTCAGTCGCTTGATGATATTTATAGCACCAAGAAGGTGATCTGTTACAAGAATAAACTGAGTGCTCAAGTGTCAAATTAATGGCTTTTCAGAGAATTCCTTATGTTAGTTTCTTTAGGGTGCCATAATAAATTCCCACAAACCTGGTGGCTTAAATCAACAGAAGTTTATTTTCTCACAGTTCCGAAGGCCAGAGGGCTGAAATCTGGGTGTTGGCAGGACTGCAGTTCCAAGGGAGAATCTGCTCCTGCCTCTTACCGTCTCATGGCTGTCGGCAACCCTTGGCTTGTGGCTGCATCTTTCTCTACTCTGTCATCACCTCACCTTCTCTTTTGTGTGTATGTCACCTCTGAACAATCTTCCTCTCTGTTTTATAAGTTTACTTGGGATTGCAATTAGGTCCACACAGCTAACCCAGGATTAATCCCTTCTCTCAAAATGCTTAATTTAATCCTGTCTTTTGCCCTATAAATTATTAACCACTCTGTGCCATAGGTTCCAAAGGTTTGACATGGACATCTTTTGGAAGATACATTCAGTTGAATACTCATGTCTATCCAGAAACTCAGAATGTGGTCTTATTTGGAAATAGGATCTTTGCAGATGGAGTTATTTAAAATGAGGTCATACTGAATTAGGGAGGGCTGTAATTCAGTGACTGGTATCCTTATAAGTAGAGAAACCATCCCAGCACTTTTGGAGGCTGAGGTGGGAGGACTGCTTGAGCTCAGGAGTTCGAGACCAGACTGGGTAACACGGCAAAACTCTCTCTCTACTAAAAATACAAAAAAATTAGCCAGGCATGGTGGTGGGTGCCTGTGGTCCCAGCTACAGGGAGGCTGAGGTGGGAGGGTCACTTGCACCCAGGAGGTCAAGGCTGCAGTGAGCCATGATAGTGCCACTGTACTCCAGCCAAGGAAATCCAGTGAAATCCTGTCTCAAAAAAAAAAAAAAGGTAAAGAAGCAGAGACAGAAATACACAAGAAAAACATCCTTTCATGACGACAACAGCTTGGAGTAAAATGCCTGCAAGCCAACAGATGCTAAGGCCGCCAGAATGCTGGCAGCCACCAGAAGCCAGGAAGAGGGAAGAAAGGGTCTTCCATTAGAGCAGTCAGAGACCAGGGCCGTCCCACACCTTGATTTTGGACTTCTGGACTCTGGAGCTGTGAGAAAATAGGTTTATGTTTTACTAAACCACCCAGTTTGTGACAGTTATGGCGGCCCTAGGAAGCTAATATAGGAAGACATTTCTTGGCTTACTAAATTCATGAAAAACAAATTTCATTGTCCTGGGCAACTGTTAGTGGAAAAGTCAAATGATATTAATAAAGAGTTTGGGTTTGAAATCCTGAATCTGCATGGCTGGCTCTAGTTCTCATCAGTCTCATCTATAGCCTCTACCTCTTGAAGGTGATTCTTGCCCCTGATCTAGTCTTTTCAGATGACTGAGCCAGCATGACTGGCATATAACTTGTTTGATATTCAGCCCACCTGAATGCACCTGAAGCTCTGCTGGGCAGCGCCTGTGTTCTCGTCTTCGCTGCTGCCTTCTCTGGCATTTCAAACTTGTTCCACCACAGGTAGCAGCAACCTGGAAATGCCTTATGGGAGTAACTGTTGACTAATGAAGATTAAGAGTTACCAGGCCAGTGCCTCAACTTTTCCCCTAGTGGCTTAATTCTGAGATGCAGGAGTTTTTTTTTTTTTTTTTCACTGAAAAACATTCCGTTTTATTTTCCACAGTCCTTCACTTACATTTCTTGTTATCACCTCCTATGTTAGGCCATTGTTGCTTTGCTATAAAGAAATACTGGTGACTGTATTTATAAAGATTTATAAAGAAAAGAGGTTTAATTGGCTTATTGTTTTTCTGGGTGTATAGGAAGCATGGTGCCAGCATGTGCCGCTGTTGAGGGCCTCAGGAAACTTACAGTCATGGCAGAAGGTGTGACAGCAAGAGAGAGAGGAAGGAGGTGCCATTCACTTTTAAACACTCAGATCTCATATGAACTTACAGTGAGAATTCACTTATTATCAGGAGGACAGCACCAAGCTATTCATGAAGGATTCAATCCCGTGACCCGAACACCTCCCACCAGGCCCTACCTCCAACACTGAAGAGTACATTTCTTTTCTTTCTTTCTTTTTTTTTTTTTTTTTTTTAGACAGAGTCTCACTCTGTTGCCCAGGCTGGAGTGCAGTGACATGACATCAGCTCACTACAGCCTGCACCTTCTGGGTTCAAGTGATTCTCCTGCCTCAGTCTCCCAAGAAGCTGGAATTACAGGTGTCTGCCACCATGCCCAGCTAATTTTTTGTATTTTTAGTAGAGACGGGGTTTCACCATGTTGGCCAGGCTGGTCCCAAACTCCTGATCTCAGATGATCTACCTGCCTCGGCCTCCCAAAGTGCTGGGATTACAGGCATGAGCCACTGTGCCTAGTCTGAAGATTACATTTCAACATGAGATTTGGAGGGGACATATATCCAACCATATCACCTCCCAAGTAGAGTACCCACCCCAAATCCCTGTCTCAGGGTCTGCATTTGAGGGATCCCTGAGAGACCCACACAGCATTGGATGCTGCCAGGTCCATCCCTCATTCTGTCAGTGCCCCCCCTTTCTCTTCTCCACAAAAATGAGCTGCTGTGGCCCGAACCGCTGTTGCTGTACTTCCTGCCCTGGCCTATAATACTTCCCTGGCCCCCTTCACAGCATTTCACAGATATTTTTCACCAGTTAAGAAAGCAGCAGCTTCTAAGGAGTCACAGCTGTAACACAACCCATGCACCATTTCCCCCTTTCCCTCTGTTGGAACCTGTCAGGCAGGAAATTAAAGGGAATTTTTGATTGGGTAACATTTCCAGCCTCTTGGCTATGCTAGAGTTCATATGATCCTATTCCTAGTGGCTGATAAAATGTTCTGTTTTTCAGCTTGCTTCAGACCTTTTTTCCACATTCACCTTAAGGCCAAAAAATATATAGCAAATATAGCTGGGTTGAAGAACACGACAACGCACTAGTTATTTTCTTTCCTCTTCAGCCCCACCCTCCTCTGTGCCCTGGAGGCTGAGCATGCGTACGGCATTACCCAGAATGCTTTGCCTTCTGGAATCTGGTTGGGTTCACCCAAGGGACCTCCACATGTAGGGGTGGGTGGTCACAGCCTTTCCCAGTTGCTGTTCCCTGGGTGCTTCACTGTTTCTTAACTGTGTTCCCTTCTTTGATATAGGAGATGTTCATAAAATTCTTCTTAGTTAAAACTTTTTAGAGTTCCATTTATTTCCTTCCAGAATGCAAATACAATATAAAATTGTCTTGACCAGTACAATATAAAAACCATGCCACTTTCTGGTAGTATTGTCTGAGAAAACTTACTTAGTGTTTGTTTTTGTAACATGGGCATTCTGGTGTTTCTTTGTCAGGGTCATTGTGAGGGCATGAAATTAATATTGGTTTTACTTCTTTTCCTTCCATTCTGGCTCTCATAAAAGAAGCCAAGGCCAAAAGAGGATTAATAAGCACTGAAATAAGCATATATCTTATCCCTCAACTTACAGAGCAACATTGTTTTGGTATGTGTGTTTATTTTGTTTCATGTGAAAACAATTATTTCGTGTTGATTTTGACACTTTCTCTTGTCCTAACACCAACATTTTTCAAAAAATACTGACATGTTCAAACAATGCCATTAACCAGTACCTAGTTTCCTTCTGACTGAGAGCCTGCCTTTATTCAGCCTGGTGCAAATGCCTGGGAAAGCATGCTATCCCAACCAGTGGGAGAGGAGCCCAGTGGGACTGTGTGTCTGCTGCTCCATTCATTGTAGAGGTTAAAGTGTGTGTCTGTCTACAAAAATAGCTTGCTGGACATAACTTACACCCCAAACCCTGTATCTCTATAAATAACCCCTGGCAGTTTCATTACAGCCTGGGGCACCCCAGCTAACACTGGCAGCTAACTTAACTCCAATCAATCTTTCTAATGCCTTTCATGGTTTGGCTTCATTAAGACCCAAGGCATCACTCACCCAGTGCCTGCTCAGCCACCATGTTGATTTGTGTCTCCTCATTGTGTGAATGAATATGCATCCCCGAAGACCTGAGATTTCCTCAGGAAGACAGTGCTGCTGAGTGTTCCCTATTTATTGCTTAGCACAAGAATATATATTACCTTTTATTATATGCCCATTAGACAGTAAAATCTGGTAAGAGATTTCTATTGGAGGTAGTGAGCACAATTACAAATTTGGAGATGATGTGAAATATACCCTTACAAGGATACTCACTGATTTATCAAGTGCTTTTTTTTTTCCTGGTGACATGGATTAATTCATAGCCTATGTGAGATCATTAGGCTCCCTCTTCCCCCCTTATTTAGGCTTTTTAGCCTTTGTTTAACTCTTATTTATGCCCCTGTATATAGCCAAGAATTGGCCAATTTGAATGAAAAAGGAACTGCTCCTAGCCCTCTGGTAAAACCCCGGCAAAACCAGTGTTTCTCTCTCATTTTCTGTGTAGAATTTGAAGTAAATATCCAAGAATTGAGGGAGAGAAGAGAGGGAAGAAATTTAAAGATGCTTTTCTGACAGTAACCAGGAACTAGTACATCTGGGTCAGCACAATTACCTGCACTGTACGTCAGCCTGCCCCTCCCACCACACCATTCCCTTATAAAAACTGGTGGGGGGGTGGGGAATTGGTACTTAAGTTAAAGCTCCAACCAAGCAGTTTTCGATTACATAGCTGGAATTTACTCAGCAGATCCTAATGGCTCACACTAACCTTGGCAGGGTCTCAGTGGCCATATTTTCACAGTTGACTTATTTGTGAATAATTTCTGCAACAAATTAGGCATGGAAAACTTTTCCTTGAACCTTAGTCATGCCTTTCTTTCTCTCTCTCTCGCTCTCTCCCTCTTCCTTCCTTCCTTCTTTCTTTCTCTCTCTCTTTCTTTCTTTTTTTCCCTCTTTACATTATCCCTAAGCCTCACTTAGATTTTTATCATAAAGGCCACGGGAGATGCCACTCAGTGTTTTTGCCTTCAACTGTGTGTCCACAGTGGACTTTAATAGGTAGACTGAAATAGGTATAACCAGTGCTCACTCAAGGCATAATTTAGAGGTGGATGGAACTTACCTTTCCAGCTGTGCCCTTTCTCTCTTAGCTTGTGTCAGCAATAAACTCACCCTTATCTGCCACCTCGATTCCTTCCAGATCTTTCATGACCTTATGCAGTCTACTCAGTTTATTGCTTTCTGCTCCAGTCCCTTGCCTCTATGCATCACACACACATAAACCTTGATTTGCATCAGTCTTTATAATCTCCATAAAAAAAATGAAACAAATAATAACAACAACAACAACCCTTTCTAGTCCCTCTGCTTTCTGAAACAATGATTTATGATGTGTGTGTGTGTGTGTGTGTGTGTGTGTGTGTGTGCGCGTGTGTTGGATACCTTGGGATGATGGTGGAGAAATAAAATCAATCTCTGCAAGGAAGTATAGCTTGAAAGAGCATACTCAGCATTATGATTTTTACATTTAGAAAATAGATGAAAACTCTGTTTTCTTATATAAATTATGGAATGTAATAAAGGCTTTTCAAAACCTGGACAGATTCCGAGAAAATATTTATTTTACATAAACAAATTACAAAGTGCAAACGTGATTTAGAAACACTTAAGAAACAGCCAGTAAAGAAGAAAATGTAGCTACCTGCCATTGACAAAGGAAGAGTGTGGTGTCACACTTCCTTGGAGAAGGGATCAACATCATGAAGGAGACTTATAAGGATTTTGTTTGTCAATTTTACAAATGGAATCTGCTTGGCTAATAGGTTACTTCTCCACCACAGCCTGTCTGTAATGGAATACTGGTAACATTGATTAATAAAGCAGTCTGATGCTGAAGGCTGGACTAACAGAAGTGATGGCAAGTGGGAAACTGGGCCAGTTTTCTGATTTGTGGCTTCAGGGTGTGCGAAGGTTTCTATCACAAGCTTAGAGATGAACAAAATGTCAAACACATGTCTTCTTTTCCTTGGTTTAAGATTTCTTGCCCCATGTTGAAATATAAGTATCCTTAGGAGCTGTAGTTCTTTTAGACAAGTCTTAGTCACGATCACCTCAGAGTTGACAGGATTCTCTTTCTAAGAGAAAAATTATATGGCAGAGCAAAGAGAGTGTATTAGGACAGTGAGCAACTGAAAGAGGGAAAAGGAGGTGCGATAATTTGCGTTTTAGCACCAGTACTTCCCAGCCCCTTGTATCCTTACCTGTTGCCATCTAACATAGTAGTTCTTCCCTTAAAAGGGGTAGAGTCAGGGGAAAATCTTCATGACACGAGATTTGGCAATGATTTCTTTGCTGTGATCCCAAAAGCATAGGCAACAAAAGAAAAAGATAAGTTAGATTTCATCAAGATTAAAAACTCTTGTGTATTAAAGGACACAATCAACAGAGTGAAAAGTCAACTCAAGCAGTGGGAGAAAATATTTTCAAGTAATATATTTCATAAAGATTAATATTCATATTATATAAAGAACTTCAACTGAACAGCAACAACAAAATGAAATGTCCCAATTGATAAATGGGCAAACGGCTTGAATAGACAATACTCTAAAGAAAATATACAAATGACCCGGAAGCACATAAAAAAGATGCTCAAGGCCGGGCACGGCGACTCACGTCTGTAATCCCAGCACTTTGGGAGGCCAAGGCCGGTGGATCACGAGGTCAAGAGATCAAGACCATCCTGTACAACACGGTGAAACCCCATCTCTACTAAAATACAAAAATTAGCTGGGAATGGTGGCGCATGCCTGTAGTCCCAGCTACTTGGGAGGCTGAGGCAGGAGAATTGCTTGAACCCAGGAGGCAGAGGTTGCAGTGAGCCGAGGTTGTGTCACTACACTCCGGCCTGGTGCCTGGCACCTGGCGAAAGAGCAAGACTCTGTCTCAAAAAAAAAAAAAAAAGATGCTCAAAATCATTAGAGAAATGCAAATCAAATTCACAATGAGATACCACTTTACACTCACTAGGATGGCTATCATCAAAAAACCAGAAGAGAACAAGTGTTGGTGAGGATGTAGAGGAATTGGAACCCCTGTGCATTGCTGTTAAGAATGTAAAATGGTATTCCTGCTCTGGAAATTGGTATGATAGTTCTTTAAAAAATTAAACAGAGGGATGGGCATGGTGGCTCATACCTGTAATCCCAGCACTTTGAGAGGCTGAGGTGGGCGGATCACCTGAGGTTGGGAGTTTGAGACCAGCCTGACCAACATGGGAAAACCCTGTCTCTACCAAAAATACAAACTTAGCCAGGCATGGTGGTGCATGCCTGTAATCCCAGCTATTTGGGAGGCTAATGCAGGAGAATCACTTGAACCCAGGAGGCGGAGGTTGCAGTGAGCCAAGATTGCACCACTGCACTCCAGTCTGGGCGACAAAGCAAGACTCCATGTGGAGTTGATATCAAGAGATTTCAGAAGCATAATTTTTGAAAATTAGGCAGGTGGTGATCATTGGTCCTGGCATCTTTATTATTAAAATAAAAAAAATTAAACAGAATTGTCATATGATCCAGCAATTTCTCTTCACAATATACACCACAAAGATTTGAAAACAGATGACTCACACAGGTATTTGTACACTCATGTTTATGGCAGTATTATTCACAATTACCAAAAGGTGGAAGCAACTCACATGTTTATTGGTGGGTGACTAGATAAACAAACATACAATGGAATATTTTTCATGCCTAAAATGGAAGGAGATTGTAACACATACTTCAGCATGGATTGATCTTGAACAAATTATAGTATAAGGGCAAAGAGGATTTTCCTTCTCCTTCCTCTGAAAGTTTGGTAATTTGAGTCTATAAAACAAACTGACGATAGACAGATTAACATGAGGTGTTTATACTGTACTTATGGCTTCAAGACCACTGTGTTCTCATATGTCAAGATTCACTGATGGCTCTGTCAGCAAAAATTTCACCTCAGCTCATAGAATATTAAGTTGAATGAAAACTTAGAGATTATATAGTCCAATTCTGAATGTGAAAATTGAGGTTCCTTCAAAGATGATAACCTCAGGGATGTTTCTCTTGACAGACTCTAAACTGGATAGTTCTAAGAGAATTACAGAATGATGAGTGTTTCTGCCCCTAACCTCTGGGTTTACTAAACAGAGCATTTATTCTTGATCTCTGCCTTGTAACCGAGCCACACAAGTCTAGGGCCCATAGAAAAGGAAATTTATGGGCCTATGAATCTTCATTTGCTGTTCTGGAGAGCGTAATTATGACCTTTGATTTAGACATTCCCCAGAGACGCAGCTGAGCTGGTGCTAATAGCCCTTAGCCATTCACTGGGACATCATTACTTCCTATCAGGACATTAATTCTGAGGAATGCCTTGGTTCCTCAATTGGTAATTTCCATCATTCATTTCATGACTAGTAATTAATATTCATTAAGAACTCATGGGGCACCTAATGCTCCCCTATATTGGTTAAGTATCTACTGTCAGCAAGAGAGTTAGACTTGGAGCCCAAAGTCCTAGTTTAATTTTTGGGTCATCTCATTCAACATTTATTTTTAATTCATGCCAATTATTTATAATAATCACGTCGCACACACACACACACACACACACACACATACAGACTCCAAGAAACAAAAACAAAGCCGGGTGTGGTGACTCACACCTGTAATCCCAACACTTTAGGAGGCTTAGGTGGGCAGATCACCTGAGGTCAGGAGTTCAAGACCAGCCTGGCCAACATGGCAAAATCCCGTCTCTACTAAAAATACAAAAATTAGCTGGGTATGGTGACCTGCACATGTAATCTCAGCTACTCAAGAGGCTGAGTCAGGAGAATCGCCTGAACCCAGGAGACAGAAGTTGGAGTGAGCCAAGATTGCAGCACTGCACTCCAGCCTGGGCAACACAGTGAGACTCTGTATCAAAAAGAAAAAAAAAGTCGAGCACGGTGGCTCACACCTGTCATTCTAGCACCTTGGGAGGCTGAGGTGGGTGGATCATCTGAAGTCAGGACTTCAAGACAGCCTGGCCAACATGGTGAAACCCCGTCTCTGCTAAAAGTACAAAAATTAGCCGGGTATGGTGGCAGGCACTTTTAATCCCAGCTACTTGAAAGGCTGAGGCAGGAAAATTGCTTAAACTTGGGAGGTGGAGGTTGCCGTGAGCATAGACCACGCCATTGCACTTCGGCCTGGGCAACAGGAGCACAACTCCATCACACACACACACACACACACATACAAAACAAAACACAAAAACAGACTTTTTAAAGAAAAGTACTCCATATTTCGGCATTACTTTAGTAGTTTGTATTTGAGTCTACGCCACTTGATGCTGTTTCAATCTCTCAGACTTCATTTTGTTTTTATTATTGTTTTTAATGGTAGTCAAAATCACTAACTGATTTTTAACCTACAGATTAGAAAACACTATACAATTTCAAAACAAAGATCAACTCTATATTTGTAAGCACATTTTAAAAACAGCATTATGTAACTAATTCTTAGGAGCAACTGCTTTCTATAGGTATATAGAAAGAGCTGAGTTTTGTTTGTTTGTCTGCTTTGGGTGTTGGTGGACACTGTAGGTGTTTTAATTACCATTTTGCAAGTGTGAAAACTCAGGTGTGGAGAAGTCCAAAGCCACGTAGCTGTCAAGTGGCAGAGGCTGGGTGGAAACCCAGAGCAGCTGACACCGTGTTTCTTACCCTATTTCTCTATGACACAGGCATGTCTTTAAGTAAGATGTTACTGTGTCTCAAAACAAAAATCAGGAAGTGTTTTGAATAAGAACATTATATTTGATTTTACAAAAAAATCTAGGCTCAAAGTTCTTCCTGCCTAGGACTCTCATTTGCTTTTCTAACTTTAGAGCTTGTTGATATATCACTGCAGATGGAGATCTGTACATTTAATCCAATAACAGAAGATGAGCTACACCTCGCTCACATCCCCCAGTTAGTATTTTTCTCTGTCAGTGGGACCTTGAAACAGCTGTGAGACATTGTGCTAGTCTCATGAAGCCTGAGATATTTTTAACACCTAAATTTCAATATTCTTATTTTAGCTTCTATTATTAGAAATACCTCCCCACCCTCTTTTATTTCTCTCCAAAGACATATATTAGTGAATGGTTATAAGACACGTTCCTCTCTGTCTTTACCTATAACCATCTGTCTTTGCAGTTCACATGTCTGCCATACTTAAGTACGTGGAGCGCTCTGATTATGACTTGCCTATTACAGTCCCCTTTCTTTGTATGTGCTGTTTCCTCAGCCTAGAAAATCTTCCATTCTTTGACTGATGCACTAGTTACTTCCTCTGAATCCTTCTCTAATGCTCCTAACTGAATTGAGGCATTTTTTTTTAATGCTTCCATTGGCCATATGTAAATATGTTATCCAGAGTTGATCATGTTATTTTATCATTTTGCAGAACAAAATTCTGTAATCCTACAGCGAAGAAATAACAATTCTTTATTTAATATATTGCCAAGTACTTGAAGCCTACATTGATTGTTTTGCCTGCCCAGGTTTTATTTTGCCTACATCTGAAGACTGCAATGGGGTTCTGATTTGGGAATCTCCTCCTCTTCCATTGACACAGCTGGTAGAACTGTGTCAGTCAAGATGACCCACAATCTCCTGGCCAAGAGTGAGCATATGATTCAAACTACACTAGCTAGACTATCTGTTTTTTCCTAGAATTTAAATCTTAAGTGGAATGACTCATGTATTCTCTTGGTACAACCAAATGGCAAATTAGATTGAATATTATGGGAAAACATAACCATAATTGCACTACTTAGCTCAAAAAGATATACATCCCTTTGCATAAAAGTATCTGAAACCATGGACATCAGTGAGTGAGGGTTTGGAGTCTGACCCCGCAACTCTTTCTGATATTTGTCCAATATCATCATGGGGCAATAATTCTAAACCACCTTAAAATATTTAAAACCTCTGCATAATTGAAAGATACCATAAAATGTTAAAACACAAGCCACAGATTGGAGACTATATTTACAACACACATAATGAACAAAGAATTAGAGCCCAGAATACATAAATAAATTTCGCAAATCAATAAAGAAAAAGAAAAACAACTAAGATGAAGAATCCACAAAGGATGTGAACAGGGAGTTCACAGAAGAGGAGACATGAGTGATGAATAAACTTATAAAAAAAAAAACACCTTACTTTTACTAATTATTAGAGGAAATAAAACAACAGAGATATCACTTCACACTGACTGGCAAATATAAAAATGTATGAACAGTTCCAGGGATTAGCAATGATGTTAGAGAAATGAAACTCTTTTCAAAATTATTTTTGCTGTTTTTATAGATTTATTGGAGACTTAGAAAGGTAGGAGAGTTCAGGGGTGAGGGATGAGAAATCAAACTCTTATACAGCAGGTCCTTGAATAACATCTTTTTAATCTAAGCTGTTTTATTCAAGGTTGTTTCATTCAAGGTTGTTTCAGATAATGTTGATGGAAAAAATGAATTTATTATATATCATTTTGCTTAAAGTTGCAATTTTCAAGAAGCCAGTCCTCACTTAATGTTCTTAGATACTGACTTTGGTCAAAACATTGTAGTGTCATACAGGGGGAGCATAAGATGATAAAATAGCTTTGTGGCACTACCTATTAAAGTTGAAGACATGCCCTTGTGCTCCAGAGAAATTTTTGCATCTATTTAACAGAAGACATGCATAGGGATATTTATTGCAGCATTGCTCTTAGCAGCAGTGATACGGTTTGGCTGTGTCTCTATTCAAATTTCAAGTTCAATTGTATCTCCCAGAATTCCCACCTGTTTTGGGAGGGGCCCAGGGAGAGGTGACTGAATGATGAGGGTGTGTCTTTCCTGTGCTATTCTCATGATAGTGAATAAGTCTCACAAGATCTGATGGATTTATCAGGGGTTTCTGCTTTTGCTCCTTCCTTTCAACATACAGCTTGGGATATGGCTTCAGAGGGTGGAAGCCCCAAGCCTTGGCAGCTTGCATGTGGAGTTGAGCCTGCAGGTGCAAAGAAGTCAAGAATTGAGGTTTGGGAACCTCCATCTAGATTTAAGAAAATGTATGGAAATGCCTGGATGCCCAGGCAAAAGTTTGCTGCAGGGGCAGGGCCCTTATGGAGAATCTCTGCTAGGACAGAACAGAAGGGAAATGTGGGGTTGGAGCCTCCACAGAGTCCCTACTGGATCACTGCCTAGTGGAACGGTGAGAAGAGGGCCTCCATACTCCAGACCCCAGAACGGTAGATCTGTTTGCACCAAATGCCTGGAAAAGACACAGCCATTGAAAACCATGAAAGCAGCCAGGAGGGAGGCTATACCCTGCAAAGCCAAGGGGCAGAGCTGCCCAAGACCATGGGAAGCCACTGCTTGCATCAGCGTGACCTGGATATGAGACCTGGAGTCAAAGAAGATCATTTTGGAGCTTTAAAATTTGACTGCCCTGCTGGATTTTGGACTTGCATGGGCCCTGTAACCTCTTTGTTTTGGCCAATTTCTTCCCTTTGGAATAGTTGCATTTACTCAATACTTGTACCCCGCATTGTATATAGGAAGTAATTAGCTTGCTTTTGATTTTACAGGCTCTTAGGTAGAAGGGACTTATTCTTGTCTCAGATGAGACTTTGGACTGTGGACTTTTGGGTTAACGCAAAATGAATTGAGACGTTGGGGGACTGTTGGGAAGGCTTGAACAGCTTTGAAATGTGAGGACATGAGATTTGGAGGAACCAGGGGCAGAATGACATGGTTTGGCTGTTTCCCCATTTGTATGTCCCAGAATTCCCACATATTGTGGGAGGGACTCCCGGTGGGAGGGCGGGGGGTAATTGAATCACGGGGGCCAGTCTTTCCTGTGCTATTCTCATGATAGTGAATATGTCTCATGAGATCTGATGAGTTTATCAGGGGTTTCTGCTTTTGCTTCTTCCCCATTCTGTCTTGTTGCCACCAAGTAAGAAGTATCTTTTGCCGTCCACCATGTTTACGAGACCTCCCTAGCTATGTGGAACTGTAAATCAAATTAAACCTTTTTCTTCCCAGTCTTGGGTATGTCTTTATCAACAGTGTAAAAATGGAGTAATACAAGTAGTTAGAAAAAAAATCCAATTATCTAATATAAATTAGTAAATAAAATTGTAAATAACGAATGTAAATTAGTCAGATTTCAGGTGCAGGACCTTGAAATCACTTGGGTGATTTAAGTGAGGAGGGGAACATTTAAGGGTAGTAAGTGGCTAGAGAATCCTTGGGGGAAGCACTGAAGAAATAGCTTAGAGATGTCTGGAACAGCCTACAGAGTCACACCCCAGAACTGGGCCCCCACCAAAGAGCGGCTGCCTCCTCTGAAATCAGCATATCTCTGCTGCCAAATCCAACCTGACCTGACCCTGAGCAGGAAGTTGCCAAGATAAGAAGCTGCAGCTGCTGATTCTAGAGCATGCTGCCCCTGCTGTGTGACCTGCCCCTGCAGAAAGGATGCCCTCATTGGCTGTTTCTCAACACCCACAAAGCTAGTGCCTGGACACTGGACTCTCTGCCATCACTGGTACAGAAAAGCCATCTACTCTGTCCTTTCCCTCCAGCCTCTGCTTATCAGCAGAAATGCAGGAGCAGAAACACAGCGCCCGTCTCACGCCTTCCTTTTGAATCTCACACAGGTGCAAACTAAGCCACATCCACAGCACTGCTTCTAAGGGAGGCTGAGAAATGTAGTTGGAAGCTTTCTGGGCTTTCCATTACCAGTCACACTGGAAGAAGGATAGAATGAATGTTGAGTACCAAAGAACCCTACCAGTCTATGGTGGATACTCAGGTCCTCTACCCAGACCCTCTCTTTAGGCTGGCACACTGCTTCCCCAGTGCTTGGATTTCTAGGGGCTGAAGGCTCAAAGCTGGGAACTGTCCTTGCACACTGAGAACTGGCTTGCCCAAGGCTATGCTTCGTCTCAGGAGACAATTGCTAATGACTGGTTAATCTAGTGATACTAAGGACACTTCACCTCCATTTGGGACAGTGCCGAAGGCCATCACGTGTCTACAAGTCCCTGTGAGTTAGGCTGAGACCTCTGCCACAGAGAAATCCCAGTTCAACTCTCCCTCTTCCTAGTCTTCCCCTCCTCACTTTATGCGTATCTTCCAAGAATACTTCCTAACAATCCATACTTCCACAGTCCATTTCAGGGTCTGGTTCCCCAGTTTAAGAAACAAAATAAAAAGAGAGACAGAGACAGAGAGAAAAGAGGAGCAGGAGGAGCAGGAAGAAGAAGAAGGAGAGTTATCTAGATCAAGCATGTCCAACCCACTGCACTCAGGCTGCATGTGGCCCAGGATGGCTTTGAATGGCGCCCAACACAAATTTGTAAACTTTCTTAAAACAGTATAAGATTTTTTTTAGCAATATATGTATACATATATTTAGCTCATCAGCTATTCTTAGTATTAATGTATTTGGTATGTGGCCCAAGACAATTCTTCTTTCTTTCAGTGTGGTAAGCCAAAAGATTGAACACCCCTGATCTAGTTAATGGGCTACTAGACTTCAATGAAAATGAATGAACTAAACCTGCATGAATAAATTTGGTTCAAACTCAAAAACGTTAAGCAAAAAAAGAAAAAAAAACAAGTTGAGAAACAATGCTATTGATCTTTTATGTATCCAAATATATAATAAAATAATAGAAACACGTATGTAAAGGATGAGTGTCATGACCTTTGAGAGAGGAATACGGAATGAGATAGAGGAAACTCAGACCACCTTCCACTGTGTCTTTAATAGTTGACTAAAACAAATATGACAACATGTAGTGATTTGGTAGTCCTAGAATGTTGGGAACATTGTTGTTTATCATTTTCTATGTTTCTCTTTATGTTTTAAAAACTGTAAAATGTAGGGAAAAAATATAAAAAGAAAATGGTTGATTCTGCCTCATCCCCACGTGGCCTCCTCTAGGGCAGGGCACCCTTTATGCACTGTGGAGCCTGGGACTGCTCATCCTGACCTTTGGTGATCCAGTCTTCAGTCATCTCTTTAATTCTTAGCAGAATATGTTTCTTTTTTTTTCCAGCTAAAAGGCACTGATACATCACTGCCTTAGATGTGTTACATTACCACTTATTTAAATAATAAATATAATAACGAGTATAAAAATAGTTTACAAATGCTAAAGAACAATTACTGCTTACTGGAAGTTTCCAAGAGAGCATAACCTTGTTAATCAAATTCTGAAATTTGATGAAAAAGGGGTTTTCAGGACAAATAGATTTGATGATGTCATTCACTGCTTAAGAACCTTCTAGTGATAGCCGTTTGCCAGAGCATTTTGACGCTGCATGTGAAGCTCATTACCATCTGGCCCAAATTACCTTTTTAGACTCACTCCCCACTCCCAGTTCATTTTGTTTCTTTTGGTTTTCATTCTGGTTCTTGTTCCTCTTTCCTCAGTCTAGGCAGCCTCTCTGCTGAAGAAATTCTTGAACATTCCGAATGCCTAGCCCCCAGTCCCATGGTTTGGAGGCCTTCCCATCCGTGCATTCCTGGTAGAAGGAATTCCTCTATCACAGCACAATATACACAGTCCTGGGACTGCTCCTTTCTCATTTCGACAAAAAGCAAAACAAAACAAAACAAACCTGTGTGCACGCAGGGACTGGGCCTTATTCGCCTTGCCATACCCCAGACCCTGTCACAGAGCTGCTGCTCAAAATGTCAGTTCCCTGGCAGAGTGCACAGTCACAACCAACAAGGAGGTCTCTTCTCTCCTAAGGATGGTCCTCTAGCCTCTCTTTGTTACAGAACAATAGGCCAGAGTGGGGTTGATCAGGGTTTGATCTGGGTTAACCATTCTCTCATTGAAAAACACATAACATAAAATTTACCATCTTAACCATTTTAAAGTGTGAGGTTCTGCAGCATTAAGTATATTCACATTATTGTGAAAATAAATCTCCAGAACTTTTTAGTGTTGCAAATAAACTCTCTGCCTATTACCAAACAAGTCCCCAGCAACCAGCATCCTACTTTCTGTCTCTATTAATTTAACTAATTTATATACCCCTTATAAATGGAGATGCTGGAAAGCTCCTCTGCCTTCAACCCCAAAGTTGTTCTCCATGATCTTCTGGAGACATCCCAGGCCGTGTCTCTGTAGATACCAGACTTTCCCCACTTGGTAAACAGTTGTCCTAGACTGAAAGCACTCGGAGTCTTCTTTAAAAGCAAGGCTGGAGGAAAACTCTCACTTGTGGAGCATCGGCTGTGTGCAGCCACATCTGTGCCTGGTGTGTTTATGAGCATCAGCTCATTCATCTCATATTCTCCAGATGAGGTGACCGAGGCTCTGAGAGGGGAAGGGACTTGATTACAATCCCATATTCAGGAAATGGTGGGGATTGGGTCTGCCTAATCCTCTCATCCTTTCCCATTCCCCTATCTTGAGAGAAGCATCTTGTGTAATTCTACTCCAGTCACTTGATTCAATCTCCCTGGAAACTTATCCTAGACTTTTATGATCCAAGGCAAAATGACAAATGACTACAAGGGAATAGAAATCATCCTTTAATCATTTCCAAGGCCGTAAGAGGCACATTAATGACTTTCTAGGGAGGGAGGAACAGTGCTTTCAGAAGGCAGTCTCAAGTCTGGCTGAATACTATCAATAACAATAACACTAAAACAGAGAAAGCAGGGACCATGTGGAGAAGGCTGGTAAGGACTTTGACACAGTCAAAAGTTCACATTCAATAAAGGTTATTAATATTTCACATAGAATTTGTTAGCCCAGACACCTGCAGGTCATTTGGAGAGATTTTTCAGGTTACCAGCTTAATGGTCTTTTTCAGGAGGAGAGACACTGAGAGTTCCCAAGGTGAGGTAGAAGATTTCCTCCAGGCAGCCAGATAAGAAGACTAGGAGGGATGCCTAGAAATTGATTAGGAAGAACACTTGTGTCAGCCACAGTCAGCTGCTTCTTGTGAACTGGAAAGAGAGAGGTATTGAGACCTTTCTGATGGCCCCTCTAACATTATAACACAGTAATTCTCTCTCTGTGTGTATGCACATACGTGTGTGTGTGTGTATGTATGTGTGAGACGGGGGTGTAGGCTTCCTCAGTTTTCCCCACTTTTTTCTCTGTCCTGACTGAGAAACAAAGTCTTTTGACCCATCCAGCTGTGTAATTTCCCCTACAGGCTTGAACCCAAGCTGGGGACTTGAACATTCTAAGGCACTGATGAAGGTGTTTAGGTTGTTTCTCAAAACATTGAAAGAAACTAGCCTGTGGCTTTGGCCAAATCCCTTACACCCTCATGCGAACTCAGTACCTCAACCCCATTGATGTGGACTTACCGAAGTAGAACATCTCTTTTGTTCTATATCCACTGGACACACTGCAGCCCTGTCTGTGTATACATTCCCCTAATAAATGCTTTGGAATAATAAATGAATGAATGAAAGCTTTAGTCTGATCACCCTGTTCTTTGGTGCTTCTTTCTTTGGAATCCCAGCTGGTCCCACCTTTGAATAGTTTGGGGCTGTCCCTTTCAGGAACTCTCCCCTGCCATGAATTAGACTAGACAGATCACTGTGTGAATTCTTATCCAACTGAGAGCTGCCCAAGCAGCGACTGAGTCTTACTTTTAATTATGGTGAAAGTGAGGATTAATTAACCAAACAGATTTTACTGGAGCCCTCTGGGATGCAGAATATTGATGAAGATAATGCAAGCAGTGAGGAAGCTCTTCATAAGATTCTTTTTAAAAAATTCATAAGACAGTGGCTCATGCCTGTAATCCTAGCCCTTTGGGAAGTGGAGGTGGGTGGATCACAAAGTCATGAGATCGAGACCATTCTGGCCAACACAGTGAAACCGGTCTCTACTAAAAATACAAAAATTAGCTGGGCATCGTGGCGCATGCCTGTGGTCCCAGCTCTTGGGAGGCTGAGGTGGGAGAATCACTTGAACCTGGGAGGCAAAGTTTGCAGTGAGCTGAGATCGTGCCACTGCATTCCAGCCTGGCGACAGAGCAAGATTTGGTCTCAAAAAAATAATTATGGGAAAAATATAAAATAGTCTACAAGTATTGAATTGACAAGATACACACATAGATGTTTGTATGAATTTTCTCATGGTAGTACTTTCAACTACTTAATTAGCATTGGATAGGATGCATCCATTCATGGGATATTTGTTGAGACCCTACAATGAACTAGGAAAACCTGGCAGGAAGATGAGAATATGATCACTAAAGATGAGGAGGAGAGGGCACATTATCAGGGGACAAGGTGGAGAAGAGGGAGGATGTATTTGAAGAGAGGTTAGGACAATGTTTTTCAGAAAATGTTCTCCAGGTCAGAATGGTTTATTTAGTGTTAAACCATAGGCCCTGGAACCAAGTAGATGTGGATCCAAATCCCATCTTGGCTACTTCTTTGTTCATTGCCTGGGATTGTTATTTAACCTGTCTGTATTGTGATTTCTTCATCTATACATAGGAATGGTAAGAATATCTACATCATAAAGTTCTTCTGAGGGCCAATGGATAGGTTACATAAAATTCTCAGCACAGTGGCAAACACATAAAAAGCAGTCAGTTACATTTCATTATCATTCTCATCATCATTAATTTTACAATAAAAAGCATCCTAAAGTCAAATAAGTTTGAGAAGCAAATTTTAAAAAAATGTTAAGTAGAATTCTTTACTGCCAGAATTTATACACTGTACATCATGGGAGTTGGGAGAGGGTTGTAAGGAGTCCGGTGCTTTTCCAATGCATTAAGGCACAGACTTACCTCACCCCCTCCAAGGTCCATTTGTTTTTCTGATGATCTTGGATATCACACTTCTATAAATGCTAGTGGTCTGGGTCAAAGTGAAGGTTTAGATCAGAAGCCTATGAAGAGTACAGGGTTGGGGTGAGAAACTGAAAGACAGGAAAAGATGGTAATCTCTGAGTGAAGGCCAGCAGGGAGAGCAGCTATGTCTGCTTATCTAGAGAAGGAAGGTTAAAAGCTGATTGGCTTTTGGACATCTTATGGTGGGAATTCTGCAAGACCAAAGGGACTGTTGCCTTGCCTCTGAGATAGTGGAGGCTGGCATTCATTCTGGTTATGCTTTGGAGTTCATGTAGACGAAGGAATCTCAATACACTGCATTTTTTTTTTCACTTTTTATGTGTCCATCCTGTTTCTGTTCTCCCACACAAGTAGTCTGGGCCAGCATCTTGGCAGCAGAGAATTAATCTGTTCACTCAGTCATTCACTTATTCATTTGTTCATCCTATTTTTCAACATGTATTTCCTTCAACACACTATTATGAGTGACTTACCAGGTGCCAGATACAGGAATAGCTCCTGAGGACACAGAAATGGAGAACACTCTGTCCTGGTTCTGAGGAAACACAAAAGTTCTGAGGATAGCATGTGAATTTCTATCTACTAGGGGAAAACCTCCACAGGCAACTATTCTAATACAATATGATATCTTCTATAATAATGGTAAATAAAATGTTCTTTGGGTGCATATTTTCTGTGATCCCAAGCACTCACAAAAGCAGTTCCCATCATGCAGTTTATATGCTAGGATCTTCTTTGATCCCAAGCCCTTCACAAAGCCTTCTGGTCCCTGGGGTAAGATTTCCATCTCCTTTCACTGAACTATTTATCAGCACCCTATCTGACTGTGCCTACTCTTTCAGGGCTTGGATGTGAACTGCCTTGTATGTGACTTAACTGCTTTACAAAATTGTATTATGGACAGCAGAAATTACATCTAATATTATATTTATATGTCTCAGAGCAGTATATTGCTACTATAATGCCTTGTGAGGGTTTGAAAGTCCATCCGCAAATTTGTTGACACTCCTCCCTTCAAGAGGTGAAGCCTAATTCTCCCTGGGTGTGGACTGCACTTTGCAACTTACTTCTCTTGAGCAAAATAAAGCAGAAGTGATGGTATGAGTATTAGAAACTAGGTCATAAAAGATAATATGGGTTATTACTTCTTTTTTGAATCAGTTTCTCAGAGAGGAAGCAGCTACTGTGTCACTAGGACACTCAAGCGGCCCATGTGGTGAGAAACAGGCTTCCTGCCAAGCATCATAATTAACTAGCCAGTTCTGTGAGGGACTCACATTAGAAGCACATTAGAAGCAGTTCTTCCAGCCCCGTTCAAGCCTTCAGATGACTACAGCCCAAGCTGACATTGTGACTGCAACTCCATGAAAGGGCCATAGCCAGAGCAACCCAGTTATGTCATTTCTGAGCTCCTGACCCTCAGAAAACATTAAGATAATAAGTGCTTGCTACTTAAAGCTGCTAAATTCTGGATAGTTTGTTATATAGCAACAGATTACCAAGAACCAACACACATGCATACTTGCTCTATGAAAGAAAGAAAACACTTCTTAGGCCACGAATGTCATCCATGTTGCTGAATCCTAGGGATACTTATCAGTATTTATTTTACTTTTACTAAGCTGCACTCAACACAGAAGCAGAAAATGTCTCTTTTCTCTTTAAAAAGTTATTATAAAATATTTTTTGTATAAATTCAAGTGTTTCACCAATCCCATTTTCCTTCTTACCATCCCCCCAGAGGTAAATCATTTTTTGAAATTTATATTTATTATCCCCATGCATGATTATCTATCTAGCTAGCTAGCTTAGCTATCTTGGTCTATCTATCTATAGATATCTATCTATCAATCTATTGATATCTATCTATGGATTGATAGATAATCTATATTTGGCAGTTTATTAACATTGATATGAATGATTCCCTTGTGTAAACCTACTTTTATGTGAGTGCAGCATTCTGATATTTAATCTACATTGACACATATAACACTAGAGTATTCATATTAACTGTTGTCTGGTATTCATTCTATGACTACACCATGATTTATTATCAGTGCTCTTTTGGAGCATTTAGGCGGTTTCCAGTTTTTTGCTCTTATTAACATCACTGCATTGTCATTCTTGTAGATAAATATTTAACTTCATACATAAGAGTTTCTTTAGGGTACATGTTTATTTTTAACTTTCTAGATATTATCAAAATAATTCCCAAAATTGTTGTACTAACTCAAGCTCTCATCTGATGTATACGCAAAGTACCACTCTTCCACATCCTCACCAACAATTTGTAGTAACAGGTTTTCTTTCTTTTCTTTTCTCTTTGTTTCTTCTTTCCGTCCTTCCTTCTCTTGACTTGATGTAAGATAAAATTTTTATTTTATTATTTATAGGGAAATCGAACATCTTGTGTTTCTTGGCCATTTGTGTTTCCACCTTTATGACTTGTTTATTTACATATTTTGCCCATTTTTCTTTTCAGTCATTTGCCTCTTCTGGATTGATGGGTAAGAATTATTTATAAATGATGTATATCAATATTTTCTTAAATAAATGCATAGATTTTCTGGAACTTATTCAAAAAAAAAACTGTGGTGTTGGCTGGGCACAGTGGCTCATGCCTGTAATCCCAGCACTTTGGGAGGCCGAGGCAGGCGTATCACAAGGTCAGGAGATCAAGACCATCCTGGCCAACATGGTGAAACCACGTCTCTACTGAAAATACAAAGATTAGCTGGGCGTGGTGGCGCGTTCCTGTAGTCCAAGATACTGGGGAGGCTGAGGCAGGAGAATTGCTTGAACTAGGGAGTTTGGTGGTTGCAGTGAGCTGAGATTGCACCAGTGCACTCCAGCCTGGCAACAAAAGCGAGACTCTATCTCAAAAAAACAAACAAACAAAAAACTGTGGTGTCTTTTCTAAGCAGAAATTTAAAATTTCAACACAGGCAAATATAGTCTTTTACAATGTAGGCATTTTGTGTCCAGTTTAAGAAATCATATACTTCTTGGTATGAAAAGGTGGTTGCATCTTTTTGAATACACAGATTTTACTTTCTCACATTTAGGTTATTCATGTGAAATTGTTTGGAGTAGGTATTGTGTAAAGATCTTACTATTTTTAAAAATACATAACATTTCCTCAGCTTCATGTATTGTATAGTTCATTCTTTCCTCATGATTGACTGTATTCAAGTATCAAAATGGCCACAGATCTGTTTCTGAAGTCTCTGTTTTAGTTTTAGTTTTATACCATTGGTTATTTTTATCTGTTAATGGGCAACTGCCACACTGTTCTAATTGTTATAAATTTCTTATAAAGTGTGATTTTTTTTTTTTTTTTTGAGACAGAGTCTCACTTTGTCATCAGGCTGGAGTGCAGTGGCGCGATCTTGGCTCACTGCAACCTCCACCTCCCAGGTTCAAGCAATTCTCTTGCCTCAGCCTCCCGAGTAGCTGGGACTACTAGCGTGCACCACCATGCCTAGCTAATTTTTTGTATTTTAGTAGAGATGGGGTTTCGCTGTGTTGGCCAGAATGGTCTCCATCTTCTGACCTTGTGATCCACCCGCCTTGGCCTCCCAAACTCCTGGGATTACAGGTGTGAGCCACTGTGCCCGGCCTGTGACATCTTATAAATCATATTTGTCATAGATTTTCTTGATACATTTCTTGTACAAATAAATGTTAGAAACAGCTTGTTTTGTAAATAGCTTTTTGTGATTTTGATTGGAATTGCATTTAATCTTAGATTAATTTCAGGAGAATTGACATTGCAATAATAGTAGGATTCTCCATTCATAAATATGGTTATCACCAATTCATTTAGATCTTTTTAAATGTAGTTGTAATGTTTTGTACATTTTTTCTTAAAGAACTTGCAAATCATGTACTAGAAATGGCATTTTAAGGACATTTTAAGCTTTCAATTTCTGATATAACAATTGTATAAGATAGCAATTGATTTTTTAATCAACCTTCAACTTTGATGTGCTTTTTATTAATTCCAATGGTTTGAAATGTTCTGAGATTTTCCACTTAATTATCTTTTTTTCTGTTAAAAGCAGTGGTTTTGTTTTTCCTTTCTGATTTTTATTATTTTCTATTTTTCTTGTTTTATTGTTCTTGTTAGAATATTCATTACAATGTTTAATGGAATCACAGAAGATATTTCTGACACATTCCTAATATTTTAGTATAAAGTATGATATTTCTGTAGGTTTATGGTAGATATTCTTTATGGGAACCTTATTTTCCTTCATAGCACTTTGTAAGATTTGACTATGTAATTATTTTTTACTGTATAAGTATTAAAACATAATATTTGTGTATTATTTTTGTAATTACTTGTTTACTGATCACTTCTATCTAATTTTGTTGCTGGAACATAAACAGGTATAAGTAACTATTTAATAAAGAAATGAGTGCACCCTTAACTTGATCTCTTTACACCTCTAATGAAGTTCAGGTAAAGTTATTTCCCCAATCTGATCTCCTGCCTTTAGCTATGATGTTAAATTCATAGTTGAAAGAGGCCTTAGACATTATTTATTCTAAACCATTTATGTTTCAGATCAGAAGTCTGCAATTCAGAAAAGTTAAGTTACTTGCCTGAAGTTACTCAGACTGAGGTCTCCAAGGCTTTTATGGTCCTTCTTGAGATGACTCCTATCTACCTGAATAACCTCATGTTTCAGATAGTCTTGTCTTACATTTCTATGAGTGACTTCAGTAAGCTCTTTCTTTCTTGAATCTTCATACTTATTTTTCCTTTTTTTTTTTTTTTTTGAGATGGAGTCTCTCTCTGTCACTCAAGCTGGAGTGCTGTAGTGCGATCTTGGCTCACTACAACCACCGCCTCCCAGGTTCAAGCAATTCTCCTGCCTCAGCCTCCCCAGTAGCTGGGACTACAGGTGCACACTACCACGCCCAGCTAATTTTTGTATTTTTAGTAGAAACAGGGTTTCACCATGTTGGCCAGGATGGTCTCGATCTCTTGATCTCGTGATCTGCCAGCCTTGGCCTTCCAAAGTTCTGGAATTACAGGTATAAGCCACCATAACCAGCCAGTATTTTTTCCTTTTTCTGAAACAATCTCCTGATACCCACCCACCTTCCCTCACCTATTTCCTTCTGATCTCAGGTCTTAGTACAAATGTCACTTTCTCCAGAAAGTCTCCCATGACACGCTCACACCTGGAGTACCTGTAAAACCTATACTTCTCCTATCATAGCAGTTATTTCTTTTTAATCTATCACTTTTAAAGTTATCTACTGACATACTAAACTTAGGAATTCTGTGCAGAAAATCGCTGCACCAATCTTGTTCACACTTTTATCCCCAGTACCTAGTCCAGTTTTCAGTGCTTAATAAATAGGCCAGCAATGAATACGCTTTCAATCAGTGAATTTATATATTTTCCTTTATAAGAATAAAAGGTGTCTGCTTTCATTAGACTGATAAATATTCAAAACTCTGGTTGGAGATAAAGGCGGGCCTTGCTTGATATGGTAAATGTGTATCTGAAGAAGTAAATTGAATTACTTTTAAATGTTCTAAAAGAGATTGCTATTTAAAGGGTTTATTTAGTGGATCTTTTCATGTGCAAAAAGTGTAACTTTAAAAGTAAGCATTGCTTACCCTTTTAGCCTCTAAGACTATTGGCGCTTGCAGAGCCTCAGGGGGTTGATGGCATCTGCTCATGGCTGAGGGGGATGGAAGTAGCAGTTCTTGCTGGATGTGGCATATAACCTCACTGGCATATTTTTGCAAAACATTTATGAGACAGATTTTTGACCTCTCGTTAGAAATCAAGGAAGCCGATCCCATTTACAGATGAGGGAACTGAGAGACCTTGCCCTTTTGTTTTGAGGAAATCTAGTATGATAGGTAGTCCCCAAATCACCACATCACAGAATATCAGGATTGGAAGACATTTCTGAGATCAACTAGTCCAATCCCCCATGGTAGAAATGGAGAAACCAAGGCCCAGCTGTAATTAACCTTGGCAAGTTCAACAAAATTATTTACTGATGGGCTGGACTGAAACACAGACCTCAGCACTCTGAATCTATGATCTCCCTATTTGTAAACTTATTTCCTTATTCAGAAGTTGAACAACCTTGAGATCCCTTAGAATATGTGCAGTATCCTAGTTGAAAATATAAAGTGTACAACCAGAAAGTCCTGGATTTCAGTTCCAGCTGAAATCCTTACTTAACACCTCAGTAACTTCAGGCAATTTATACTATCCCTAGGAGTCTCACTTTCCTCATCTGCAAAATAGTGCACAGCAATTGTATCTACATTATAAAATGTGTACATCCCTTACAAGGCAGTGTACACAGGAAGCTTAGATGAGAGCCTGGCATACAGCAGAAGCTCAACAGTGGCGATGATGATGATGAAGAAGATGATGGTGATAATAATGATAATGAGGATGATTTTAATGATGAATGGGCTTTCTACTTTGTCACTTCCTCCTACCCATAGATAAATGAGCATATGTCCATCTTCTGTAATCTGAGATAATTAATTCAAAAATGAACCCAAAATTGAAACAAATGGTTAGAAAGAGGTGATTCTAGGTCTTACATGGATAGCAATTACCTGCATTGAAACTTGTTAAAAGTTAATGTGCTGCTTACAGCCTCCAATCCAACTGAGCTGTTGTCTAGCTCCTGCCTTAAAAGAAAAAAAAATTACACCATGGAATACTATGCAGCCATAAAAAACAGTGAGTCCATGTCCTTTGCAGGGACATGGTTGGACCTGGAAACCATCATTCTCAGCAAACTGACAGAAGAACAGAAAATCAAACACCGCGTGTTCTCACTCATAGGCAGGTGTTGAACAATGAGAACACATGGACACAGGGAGAGGAGCATCACATACTGGGGTCTGTTGGGGGGAAATAGGGGAGGGACAGCGGTGGGTGGGGAGTTGGGAAGGGATAACATGGGGATAAATGCCAGATATAGGTGATGGAGAGGAAGGCAGCAAACCACACTGCCATGTGTGTACCTATGCAACAATATTACATGTTCTTCACATGTACCCCAAAACCTAAAATGCAATAAAATATATTTATTTAAAAAAACTACTGAAGAGAGACTTAATTATTTTCTTCTCTTAGTTTTCCTCTCACCTCTGCCTTAAAAAATAAACTCTCAGCACCCAAATTAATAAGTAAATAATATGCAAATAAAAGCCTTACTGTAAATCTAGTTCTCAGGAAAGGTGAGAGGAACATTCTATAGGCTCCAGTGTTAATGATGCTTCTTTATAATTTTCTTCTCCTCCTTTCCCTACCAGCTTTGATCAAGGCTAAGAAAAATGGGACACAGAGCTTCCAAGGGAGCTGATTCCTAGGAAATTGCTGGTTCTTAGGAGAACATATTGTTAAGACCACTTCACTTTTCTAACACAAAATTTCTGCATCTGCATCTCAAAAATTTAAAAAGAGTTTACCCTCTTGGCTGTTTCCCCAGAAAACATCAGCTGAAATAACATGGAAAGAAAGGATAATATTTTGTGTTATGACATTAGATTTGAGTGTAGCCACAGTCATTTGGAAAAGCATCACGAAGTGTTAGAATGACTAATGATGGCACTTAAGCTAGGCACTTAAGCTATGGTAATGAATTATCACCTGAAATCTGAAAAACATTGTGGAGCAGCAGCTCATTCAAGTGCCACCCTGGTCCATTCGAGTGGCCCCAGATGAGAAAGACATCATCCAGGATAAATGCAACAATGTGGTCAGATAGTGGTCATATAAGTATAGCTTTCCTGGCTGAATTCAGTGGTACTTATCACTAAAGCTTTGGCATTATACCTACTTGGCTCCTGGCATCTCTTTGTATCCTTTCGTGCTATTTTCTGACCATTTATAATCACATTGTTTCTTGGATGGAGAACTGGTCTCACCATTCTTACAGGTGCTGGTACTAGTGTTGCTTGGTTGTGGATTTCATTCTCCTAAAATCCTACAACAGGGCCAGTGAAGCAGTGCTTTGTGCTCCAGCTGTTCTCACCATTTGCTTAGCATGTGCTCTTCGGCTCATCCACCAGGTTACTATCCCTCCTACCATGAAGGATCCCAGGTAAGGCCTTCTTCAGGGACTCTACTATACAGACAAAGGATGCGTCTCAATCTAAGAGAAACAAGCCCTAGGAGGACCATCAAACAATTGAACTAACTCGCTCTCCCTCCCCTCCCCTCCCCTCCCCTCTCTTTCTTCCTTTTTAATTTCTTCCTTCTCCTAATTCCTCCTCCCTCCTTCCCTCTCTCTCTTGGTTAGGCAGAGTAGGTTTATTTTCTTTACAGTTATAGTGGCCTTTTCGAGTATATATGTCACACACTTCCATGCACCATTTTTTTCATATTTCAGTTCCTTTGATGCTTCTGCCTTTCCTCCTCTGTTACCTGGAAAGCTTATATTAATCCTTCAGGAATCTGTTTACATTAGTAGTACAAAACTTTCCTCAGCATCCACAGGCAGGGTAAGTCATTCCTTCCTCTTGTTTCTATCATAGGGGCATCCTGTATTGTTGTTTCTATAACTCCCAGCCCCAGGCCCCTTCACTTGCTCTTCATGTTCCACTGCTAATTGGCAGATAATCCTGGTCCTTTCCGCACATATTCTTCAGAGAGGGACTCTGATTGATGACTGGGAATGACCTCAAATTCTCAGATTTCACCCTGAGTTGACGTGCTGTCCCCTGTCCTCAGGAAGCCCTTCTACATTTGTACATCTTAATATAACCATGCCTAACACTAGAGTGAGTATAGTTCAAGTGTTTGCAACACACAATGAATGAATGATGGTCCCTGTGTGGAAATTAAAAAATACTTCAAAGTTATGATTCTCTTTAAGTTTAAAGTTTTGTTTGTGGAAAAGTCTTTGTACACATTAAATAAAAATTAACACAAACAGTAAAGAGAAGTTATGATAGATGATACTCATATACATAAACTATTGCCATCCTTATGAAACAAAAAACTAAAAAAAATATTCAATAGAATAAAGTTCCATAATTATTTTTACTCACTATCAGGGAAACCAGTGGTACTAGAAGGAATCTATGATGCCAATAATTTTTCTGGGATCTCTTCTTTATTCAACTTGAGAAATTGTTTTGCCCCCAATTACAGCTATGTGGTTATAGTGGCAACTTCTGGTCTAAGGACTTCAGCTGGTTGATGGGGGTGGAAAATGTATCATAAGTTAAACACAATCAAATTTTGTATTTTGACTTTTGAGGGGAGAGGCTGTGTGAGGGGTTGGGACACAGTTCTTTCTGGATAAAGTTATAAGAGATGAGGTCTGTGAGTCTCTAGCAACCATATTTTGTCCATGTTTGCCCTTTGCCAAAAGGATAAAGTGTACCTGAGAGACAAAAGATGACCCAACCCAGGGAGAAAGAAGCAGAGATGAGAAGTGGATGTTTCCTGTAATGCTCTAGTGCTTCCAATTATTCCTGAGACTACGTGCAACTCAGTCCTTCATGCATTTAAATGATGCTTCCAATCATTTACTTTTGTTTTAAAGCTACATCCAACTCAAGCTGAGTTTCTGTCACTTGCTACCAATTGTCTTCATACAGTATAGCTGTGCAGCTGCCAGTGATACTGCGGTGTAGTAAGGACAGAGTACTGGTTATGCTTGATCTCATTTCCCAGCTATCTCTCTCCATTTCTCACTAACTCAAGAACACATTTCAGAACACAAGATGAACACTTATTTTTATAGCAGTTGTATTAGTCTGTTTTCATGCTGCTGATGAAGACATATCGTGATTGGGCAATTGCAAAAGAATCCAGAAAAAGGTTTACTGGATTTATGGTTCCACAAGGCAGGGGAAGCCTCACAATCATGGTAGAAGGCAAGGAGGAGAAAGTCACAGGCTATGTGGATGGCAGTAGGTAAAGAGAGCTTGTGCAGGGAAACTCCCATTTTAAAAACCATCAGATTTTATGAGACCCATTTATTATCATGAGGACAACACGGGAAAGACCCACTCCCACAATTCAATCTTCTCTCACTGTGTCCTTCCCATAACACGTGGGAATTATGCGAGTTACAGGATGAGATTTGAGTGGGGGCACATGGCAAAATCATATCAGCAATTTTAGATATATAGTAAAATTGAGTGGGAGTTATAGAGATTTCCCACATACTCCCTGTCCCCCACAGATGTATAGCCTCCTTCATTATCAATGTCCCCCACCAAAGCAGTACTTTTACTGCAATGACAAACCTGCATTGACACATCATCATCACTCAGACTCCACAGTTTACATCAGTGTTCACTCTTAACATTGTACATTCTATGAATTTGGATGAATGTGCAATGACCTGTGTCCATCATTTTAATACCATACAGAGTAGTTTCACTGCCCTAGAAATTCCCTGTTCCTTACCTGTTCATGTCTCCTTCTCCCCAGACCCCTGGCAACCCTTGATCCCTTTACTATCTTTATAGTTTTGCCTTTCCCAGACTGTCATAGAGTTTAAATCATGCAGTATGTAGGCTTTCCAGATTGGCTTCTTTCACTTATAAAAACGCATTTATGTTTCCTCCATGTCTTTTTACGGCTTGATAGCTCATTTTTTTTTCAGTACTGAATAATATGTCACTGGCTAGATGAACTCGTTTATTAATCCATTTGCCTACTGACATTGGTTTTTAAACGTCCATGATTGATCATGATAAATCATTATGCTGTATCAATAATGGTTTAGACCTTGTCATTTACTATATGTGATAACCTGGGCTAAGTCACTTCATTTATCTTTCATGGACTGTATTTCCTCTGGAAAGTGGAGTGTGGGGATTAGATGCTATCTATTTTCAAGGACAAGTTTCCATGGTTATGTGAAAGAGTACTTAGATGCTAATAAAGGTTCTGAATCTAACCCATGGATTATCAATGATTGGGATGTTATCCTCCAGGGCTGAGGTTGTGGAGGACATACAAAAAAGGAATCTGGAATATTTGCTTTTTAAACCTTTGCAAGATTCCCTCCCAATCCTCGCCCAGTTTGATGTACCCAGTGCTGGGTCCCAGGAGAAATTTTGAAATAAACACCACAATTTCTGGTTAAAAGAATAGTCCTGGAGCCAGATTGATGTGGAGGAAACAGGCTCTGGGAATAGTAAAACCAGATGAAACAGACTTTCTGGGCTCACACCCGTGCTGCTGTGGCCTTCTGGTGTATCTCCCTGCGTTAGTTCTCTTCATTCCAGTTTATCCTTTGCACAGTTACCACGGTGATGTTTCGGAAACACAAATCCAAAGGCGACATCATTTCTGCTTAAAATTCTTCAGAGATTGCTTTTTGCTTCCAGGATAAGCCCAAAGCTCTTAACATGGCATTCAAAGCTACAAGTCCCCCTCACCATCCCTGCTGCTCTCCACTCCCCACCCACTCACACTTCAGGCTTGCAGGACATACTGAACGGCTTTCTGCTTACAAATGACTAGGCTCTTCTTCACCTCTGCACCTTTGAAAAGGCTGTTTCTTCTGCTTGAGCCTCTGCTCTTCCTTCCCATCCTCCTCTCCACCCCCTGCCTAGGAAACTATTCATCTTGCATCCCAACTAGAATAGTTCTTTCCCTACAGAGCAATCCCTCACCCTCTCCTCTCTCAGGCATTTATTCTCTGCCTCTGATTTCACACTTCCCCCGGTTTATTGCATTTATTTATTTGCATCTCTGTCTCCCTGCTTGTCTGTCAGCAACTTGGAGAGCCTCGTTCATAGTAGGTAGTCAAAAATGCTTATTGATTGCATCAGCAGAGGCAAATAGATGCATCTGAGCTATAGAATGAAGCTAATTGTCTTCTTACTTAACCAAAGAGGAGCAGGTTAAAAATTAACATATCCGTTCCCTAAGAAAATCTCATAAAGATGCTCAGAAAATGCCAAGCATTTGGCCTGGGGGGTCATAAACCAGGCCCAAGATACGTGTTTTTTTCTGTTTGTTTGTTTGTTTTGCTTTGCTTTCTCCAAACTGCTGGGGCCAATGTTTCGTTGAAGCTGAACTATTTGGCTGAATTAGTAATGACTGTGCATCACCTGGTGAAAATCAAAAGGCTGCCAATAAGTGCTGTGTCGTGAGTATTAGCAGAACTCTCTTACAAGGAGGATTTATGAAAATCTTAAAGGACTGTGGGAGAGTCACACTTACAGTGTGAGTAATATTCAGGTAATATTTTCAGAAGGGTTATAGCACTTCCATCAATCATTCTGACACCGGATTTGATGGCTTTGCTGTCTTTTTGCTACCTTCATGTGTGATATGTAGATAAAATATGGGATGGAAAAGAGTAGTAAGATGTTCCATGGCTCTGAAAACAGGACCATGTCTCTGAACTAAATTAGTCAAATCACTCCACTGCACTTTCCTCCTGACACCCTGGGTTGGGCTGGGTTTCCTCAGCTCTGTTCTCACAGAATTACACATCTTTCCATCTTAGCTGCATACTCAGTTTGTCAAGTACATTTGTTAGTGCAAGAATTTACTTACTGTTTTGCTTTTCCAGCAGACAGGAAGCAACATGAGGACAGGGACCACATTCTTAGTACCTAGCACACAGTCTGGCACATGGTCAGCATGTCTTGCTGAATAAATGATGAATAAAAGACCCTGTTCAGATAGTGTGTCTATGTAGAAGTATGTGTAGGTAGATGAGGCAGAAGCAGGGGAAATGGGAGCTGAAGGACATGTAATCGATGTGTGCATGTGAATAAACATATATCTGTTCCATTTTGGTCTTGTTTTGCAAGTCAACAACCTTCTGCATCCCAGCTTTGCCAGTTTATAAAAGCAAGCTGAAAAAGCTTGCTGATATTCTTGGCAAATATTTCTCAAACTGCCCTTTCTGCAAGAAGAACTTGCCAAGATTTAGTTTCCGTAGTTTATGTTATGAAAACAATAGAATTTAAAAATCACTCTCCAGTAGAAATGTATAGGATCATTTGGAGTGTGCATTTTAAAAATTACACATCTCTTCCCTGTTACCCTGGAGATGTACAAGCAAGTTCATGGCAAGTTATGCCCTCTCTGCTTCTCAGCTCAAAATGATTATTCCAGATAATTGCAAAAGGTAGGCTCTAAACCCCTTGAGGATAGGGATTATGTCATGTCCCCTTTGTTCATCATTTCATCCTCTGTGCTTATAATAGTGCCGGAAACATGTCAGGTGCACAGTAAATAATTGTTGAGTGAATCATTGAAACTACTTCCTTCTATCTGTATTTCTATCTGCTTTTATTGGTCTAGTTTGAATTTTTGGCCCTTTTAACACCTTGTCCTGTCTCCCTAGGATTTGGCTCTCCCTTGGTTTCTTTCTCGTCAGTTAATATCCTGGTGCTCCAGCCTGTTGCTTTCTCTGCCTGTTGGTATGATCTGGCATCTCCCATCATCTTGAGAGAGCACTTCCTGCTTTAGTGCTCTGGTATCCTAGAACTGACATCTGCTTCTGCCTTTTGGCTCTTTTCTAAATCTGAGCCCAATCTTTTTCTTCTTGAGATAAGAGATCTGGAAAATATTTATGCTAATAGAGATACATCAAAGGGATATACATCCAAATAGGGAAAACATTTGCCCACTTAATAACTTCCTTTGGTGGCTTTTGCAGACAGTCCATTAAAAGTTGAAAGAACATTGGATAGGAAGGCACAGGGCATGGGTCCTAGCCTAAAACCTCCTTAGGTGGTATATTGGCATTATCCAGAAGAACAGACCAACAGGATATGTCTGTATAGATATACCTCAGAGATACTGTGAGTTCATTTCCATACCACTGCAATAAAGCAAATATTGCAATAAAGTGAGTTCCATAATTTTTTTTTGTTTCACAGTGCATATAAAAGTTACGTTTACACTATGATGTAGTGTATTAAGTGTGCAATAGCATTATGTCTGAAAAAACAACATATATACATACCTTAATTAAAAATGCTTTAAAGATAAAAAATATTAATGATCATCTGAGCCTTCAGTGAGTCATAATATTTTGGTTGGTGGAGGGTTTTGTCTCCATTCTGATGGCCTGACTGACCAGGATGGTGGTGGCTGACAATTGAAGTGGCTGTGGCAATTGATTAAAATATGACTACAGTGAAGTTTGCCACATGGATGGACTCTTTTATGAAATATTTCTCTGTAAAAAGTTATAGTATTTAATACTTTACCCACAGTAGAATTTCATCCAAAATGTGAATCTTCTCAAAATCTGCATCTGCTTTAGCAACTAAGTTGACATAATTTTCTAAATTCTTTGTTGTCATTTTAACAATGTTCACAGCATTTCACTAGGAATAGATTATGTCTCAAGAAACCACTTTCTTTGCTCATTCATAAAAAGCAACTCTTCATCTGTTCAAATTTTAACATGTGACTGCAGCAATTTAGTCACACCTTTAGGCTCCATTTCTAATTCTAGTTCTTTTGCTACTTCCGCCACATCTGCTATTACTTCTTCCAATGAAGTATTGAATTCCTCATAGTCATCCCTGAGGGTTGCAATTAACTCTTTCCAAACTTTTTTAAACGTTCATACTTTGACCTCCTCACATGAAACATCAATGTTCTTAATGGCACTTAAAATGGTTAATCCTTCCCAGTTTCCCAACGTACGCTGCCCAGTTTCATCAGAGGAATTACTATCTATGGAAGCTATAGCCTTACAAAATATATTGCTTAAAAATAAGACTTGAAAGTCAAAAATATTTCTTGATCCATAGGCAATGGAGCCAACCAATGAATGTTGTGTTAGCAGGCATGAAAACAGCATTAATCTCCCTGTATATCTCCATCAGAGCTCTTGAGTGATCAGTTATATTTTGAAAGTAATTTTTTTTGAGCTGTAGGTCTTAACAATGGGCTTCAAATATTCAGTAAACCTTGCTATAACAGATGTGCTGTCATCCAGGCTCTGTTGTTCTATTTATAGAGCACAGACAGAGAAGATTTAGCTTGATTCTTAAAGGCCCTGGGCTTTTCAGAATGGTCAATGAACTTTGGCTTCAACTTAAAGTCACCAGCTGCATCACCTGCTAGCAAGAGAGTCAGCCTATCCTTTAAGTTTTGAAGCCAAGCATTGATTTTCTTTCTCTACCTATGAAAGTCTTTGATGCCTTTTTTTTTTTTTTTTAATAAAAGGCTGTTTGGTCTACACTGAAAATCTGTTGTTTAGTGTATCCATCTTCATCAATGATCTTAGCTAGATCTTTAGGACATCTTGCTGTAGCTTTTCCATCATCACTTGCTGATTCACCTTGTACTTTTCTGTTATGGAGATAACTTATTTCCTTAAACCTCATGAACAAGTCTTTGCTAGCTTCAAAAATTTTTTTCTGCAGCTTTTTCACTTTTTTTCAGTATTAGTAGAATTGAAGAAAGTTAGAGTCTTGTTCTGGATTATGCTTTGTCTTAAGAAAACATTGTGGCTGGTCTGACCTTCTATCCAGACCACTAGAACTTTCTCCATACCAGCAATAAAGCTGTTTTGCTTTCTTATTATTTGTGTGTTCACTTGAGTAGCACTTTAATTTTTTTCAAGGACTTTTCCATCTTTTTTCCCCCAAGACAGTGGACTAGAGGTGTTTAATGTGCCTCAGCCACTTAAAAATAGCAAGATAGTGCATACAGAACAACTCTGTGAGCTTTAATTCAAGAAGAAAAATGGGAATCCACTGGAATAACAAAAGACATCCCAGATCCCAGGGAGGAGAAAGTGAGCAAACAGTCCACACGATAGCATCTGGCTGCTAAAAGCGAGTGAAACCCAAGTACATGAGAGGGGCAGGGAGTCTCCCTCTGTGACTCACCTTTCCACTAGGGATCCATGCAATCCATGCCAAGAGAGAGCACTTTGTTGTCCCAAGTCCTGGAACTAACTTGAGGAGAAGCTGAAAGCTGAAGGAATTTTCCCAGACCTAGATCAGATCCGATCTGATTAAGATCAGATCACCATTATTAATCCAGGCTCATATAAACTCAGTCACTTTTTGGCAGCCCACCAGTGTGGCCACATAAGCATTGTAGTCTCAGGCCAGAGACTGGAGTGCTGCACTGTAGTGGGGTAGGGGCCTCTATTAGTCAGAATTGAGCAGCAAGTGTAGAAAGTGCCTCAGCAGCAGGTGCTAGAATTCTGATCTCCCCTATAGCAGATCTAGGCTAGGAGGAAAGCTGCTGCAGCTGCAGTTTTCACTGGGTGACAAAACTTGCCACCAGGGCCAGCTTGGTGACCTGGAACCGTGCTGTATGTATCATTTCTGATTCCCCCAGCCTAGCCCCCTGAAATGGTGAAGTGGGTCCCTCTCTGCTCCACACTCAGGCACATTTCTGAGCATTTACAGTACCCGCTTATCTAGATCATCAGCCTGAGCCTCCCTGTCTTACTCATGCATAGATTGTGGGGCAGGGGGGCCCTTTCCACTCCATGCCCAAACAGGTCTCTAGGCATGCAGAGCACCTGCTCACCTGGATTGGCGATCCGAGCCATCTTACTCTTCCTATACAGAGATCGAGCAGGGCCCTCTGTGCTCTGCACCAAGGCAGATATCAAGCATCTGGGGCACTCATTATCCTGGATTATTTAGATCATCCCTTGCTATGCAGAGAAATTGGTACCAACGAGCTTTCCTAGCTCCATGCCTCGACACACTTTTGGGTGCTTAGTGATCCCCCACTGCCCTCCACCCTCAGTGCTGGTGCTTGTGCCTACCCCTGGGGGACCTACAGAGGGTCTGCTCAGTGTGGCCCTGCCAATTTTGATCCTCCACTCTAGGGCTAAGCAGGGACCTCAGACCTCTGTGTACTCCATGAATCAGCCTATTGCCTGAAGAAAAAAAAAAGAAAAAGAAAAAGAAAAAAGCTTCCCTCAGTAAACAAGGATCAAGTGCATACTCATCTTTGTTGGCTGTAGCTGCTGTTCCCAAAAGCACCATCTACTGGCCTGTTGGTTACACCACATAGCCCAATATAAAACCTGCTGTCAGAAGTGCACATAGTTATAAACCAAAGCCAAAAGACTCTACCCAATATTCTGTACAGTCACAACCCTGGGAGGGGGAAGGGAAAAATAATATTATAGGGAAAAAAATCTATCTGCAGAAAAATAATTACAACATTTAGAAGTGCCAGCATCTTCAGATGAGAAGAAACTAGCAGCACAAAAATTCTGGCACCATAAGAAATCTGAACGTTGTGACATTATCAGAGATTCACATTAGCTCTCAACAATGGTACCTAACCAAAATGAAAACTAGGAAATAACGTAAATATAAAGGGATAAATTGCAAGAAAACTCAATAAGATCTAAGATGAGGTTGAAAGTCCACACAAATAAACTTCTAAAGAAATCCAGGCAGTGAAGAAAGAGATAAATATCTTAAAAAGAAATCAATCAAACTTCTGGAATTCAAAAACTCACTTAAAATTTCAAAATACAATTGAAAGCTTTGTCAGTAGTTAAAATCAAACAGAAGAAAGAATTTCAGAGCTTGATGATCAGTTTTTGACTAACCCAGTCAGACATAAAGATAAAATAACTTAAAAAATGAACAAAGTCTTTGAAAAATGTGGGACTATGTAAAGTGACCAACCTACAAATTATTAGCATTCCTGAGAGAGAAGGAGAAAAAGAAAACAACATTGAAAACATATCTGAGGGAATAATAAAAAAAAAAAATTTTCTAATCTTGCTAGAGTGGTAGACATCCAGATTTTAAAATACAGAGAACACCTGTGAGATACTATATAAAATAAACATCACCAAAGTGTATAATAATCAGACTGTCCAAAGTCAATGCTTAAAAATAAACCTTAAAGGTAACTAGAGAAAGAGGTCGGGTCACATAAAAAGGAAATTTTATCAGGCTAACAGTGGACTTCCAGGCAGAGACCTTATGAGCCAGAAGAGACTGAAGGCCCATTTATGGCATTGCTAAAGAAAAGAAATTTCAAGCAACAATTTCATTTCTCACCAAAGTAAGCAAAAGAGAAATAAAATCTTTTCCAGACAAGCAATCACTAAGGGAATTTTTTACCACTGGACCAGCCTTATAGGAGATTCTTATTGAACTTCTAAATATGGAAACATAAAAATGATACCGGATACCAAAAAAATATACTTAAGTGCATACCTGACAGACCCAAAGAGCAACTACCCAATAGAAACTACAAAGCAACCAGCTAACAACTTCATAATAATATCAAAACCTCACATATAGATATCCACCTTGCAAATGGTCTAAACACACACACTTGAAAAGCATAGCATGACAAGTTGGATTAAAGAAACAAGGTCCATCCATCTGCTTGCATCAAGCCACCCATGTCACAAGTAAAGACATCCATAGGCCCAAAGTAAAAGGTTGTAGAAAAAAATCTATTATGCAAATAGAAAACAGAAAAGAGCAATGATTGCTATTTTTATATCAGATAAAACAGACTTTAAACCAAAGTTTAAAAAAAGCAAAGAAAGGCATTACATAATGATAATGATAAAGGTTTGATATAGTTTGTCTCCAGGCTATGTCAGAGACCTTCACAGCAGCTCCTCCCATCACAGATCCAAAGGCTCAGGAGGAAAAAGTGGTTTTGTGGGCTGGGCCCAAGGTCCCATGCTGTGTGAAGCCTAGTGACTCGGTGCCCTGTGGTCCCAGCTGCTTCAGCCATAGCTGAAAGTAGCCAACTTGGGCTATGGCTTCAGAAAATGGAAGACCCAAGCCTTGGAAGCTTCTACGTGGTGTTGAGCCTGCACAAAAGTCAAGAATTGAGGTTTGGGAACCTCTGCCTAGATTTCAGAAAGTGTTTGGAAATGCCTGGATACCCAGGCAAAAGTTTGCTATGGGGTGGGGCCCTCATGGAGAACCTCTCCTAGGGCAGTGCAGAAGGGAAATGTGGGGTTGGAGCCCCCACACAGAGTTCTTGCTGGTGTACTGCCTAGTGGAACTGTGAGAAGAGGGCCACTATCCTCCAACCCCAAAATGGTAGGTCTACCAACAACTTGCACTGTGCTCCTGAAAAAACTGCAGACACTCAACACCAGCCTGTGAAAGCAGCCAGGAGGGAGGCTATGCCCTGCAAAGCCACAGGGATGGAGCTGCCTGAGACCACGGGAACCTATCTCTTGCATCAGCATGACCTGGATGTGAGACCTGCAGTCAAAGAAGTTCATTTTGCATCTCTAAAATTTGACTTCCCTGCTGGATTTTGGATCTTCATTGGCCCTGAAACCCCTTTGTTTTGGCCAATTTCTTCCATTTGGAATGACTGTTATTTCCCCAATACCTGTACCCCCATTGTATCTAGGAAGTAACTAGCTTGCTTTTGATTTTACAGGCTCATAGGCAGAAGGGACTTGCCTTGTCTCAGATGAGACTTTGGACTGTGAGCTTTCGGGTTAATGCAGAAATGAGTTAAGACTTTGGGGGACTGTTGGGAAGACATGACTGGTTTTAAAATGTTAGGACATGAGATTTGGAGGGGCCAAGGGCAGAATGATATAATTTGGCTGTGTCCTCACTCAAATCTCAACTTGAATTGTATCTCACAGAATTCCCACATGTTGTGGGAGGGGCCCAGAGGAAGTAATTGAATCATGGGGGCCAGTATTTCCCATGCTGTTCTTATGATAGTGAATACATTTCACCAGATCCGATGAGCTTATCAGGGGTTTTCACTTCTGCTTTTTCCTCATTTTTCTCTTGCCACTGCCATGTAAAAGTGCCTTTTGCTCTCTGCCATGATTATGAGAACCTCCCCAGCCATTTGGGACTGAAAGCCCAATTAAACCTCTTTTTGTTCCCAGTTTTGAGCATGTCTTTATAAACAGCATGAAAACAAACTAATACAGATTTCAATTAAACAAGAAGACTTAACTATCTGAAATACATACACATTTGATATCAGAGCACCAAGAATTATAAACAAGCAATTCTAGATCTGCAAAAAGACTTAAACGTCCATTCAATAATAGTGGGAACTTCAACAACCCACTGACAGCATTAGACAAATTATCAAGCCAGAAAACTAACAAAGAAATTCTGGACTTAAATTTGACACTTAATGAATTAGAACTAATAGACATCTATAGAGTACTCCACCCATAATCCACAGAAAATACATTTTTCTCATCTGTGCCGGGAACATACTATAATATCAACCACATGGTTGGCCATAAAACAAGTCTCAATAAACTAAAATGAATCAAAATTATGCCAACTATAATCTTGAAACATAGAGAAATAAAAATAGAAATCTCTATGCAATAAATGATGCTAGAATCCCTGGCTGGTCATATGAAGAAGATTCAAACTGGACCTCCTATCTTACACCATATTAAAAAATTAACTCAAGATAGATTAAATATTTAAATGTAAGACCTCAAACTTACAAACATCTTAGAAGGAAACCTAGGAAATACCATTCTGGACATTTGCGTTGGCAAAATCTTCATGACTAAGTCTTCAAAAGCAATCGTAACAAAAACAAAAATTGACAAGTGGGGCCTCATTAAACTAAAGAGCTTCTGCACAGGAAAAAAAAAAAACTATCAGTGGAGTAAACAGACAACCTACAGAATAGGCGAACATATTAGCAAACTACACAAACATTTGTAAACTATGCAAATCAACAAAGGTCTAATATCCAGAATCTATAAAAAACTTAATTAAATGAGCAAAAAAAAAAAAAACATCCTGTTAAAAGGTGAGCAAAAGATATGAACAGACACATCTCAAAAGAAGACATACAAACATCCAACAAATGTATGGGAAAATACTTCACTCATCATCAGAGAAATGCAAATCAAAACTACAGTGAGATAGCATCTCACACCAGTCATAATGGCTATTATTAAAAAGTCAAAAAATAAGGTGCTGGTGAGTCTATGGAGAAAAGTGAATGCATATACACTCTTCGTGTGAATATAAATTAGTTTAACTACTGTGTAAAGCTGTTTGGATGTTTCTCAAAGAACTTAAAACAGAACTACTATTCAACCTAGCAATCTTGTTACTGGATATATATTCAAGGGAAAATAAATTGTACTGAAAGGATATCTGCACTCATGTTCAGCACATCCCTATTCACAGTGGCAAAACCATCAACCTATGGGCCCATCAACAGTGGATAGAATAAAGAAAATTTGATATTAATACATATACACTGTGAAATATTACATAGTCATGAAAAAGAACAAAATCATATTTTTTTCAGCAACATAAATACAGCTGGATGCCATTATTCTAAGCAAATTAATGCAGGAATGGAAAGCTAGATACTGCATTTTTTTCACTTATAAGTGGGAGCTTAACACTGGGTACACATGGACATTAAAAAAAAAAGAACAGTAGAAACTGAGGACTAAGTGGGGGACTACAAGAGAGGGGTGGGACGAAGGCTAAAAAACTATATATTGGATAGTATGCTCACTACCTGGCTGATGGAATTATTTGTACCCCAAACCTCAGCAATGTACTCATGTAACAAGCCTGCACATCACATGTACCCTATGAATCTGCAATTAAAGTTAAATTTATTTAAAAAACAATGGGATACTATTTCACACCACCAGGATGGCTACAGTAAAAATGACAAATAATAATATGTTAGCAAAAGTTTTAGAAATCTGAGTCTCTCATGCACTGGTGGTGGGAATGTAAAATGGTGCACTTTGTCATTCCTCAAAAAGTTAAACAGAGAGTTCCAATATAACCCAAAATTGCACTCCTAAATGTATACCCAAGAGAAATGAAAATATACTCCCCCACAAAATCTTGTATATGAATGTTCATAACAGCATTATTCATTATAGTAAAAAAGTCAACATTCCAAATGTCCATCAACTCATTTCTAGATAAGTAAAATGTGGTATATCCATACAATGGAATATTATTCAGCCATAATAGGGATTAAGTACTGATACATGTTGCAATATAAATGAACCTTGAAAACATTATGCTAAGTGAAATAAGCTAGTCACAATAGATCACATTATATGATTCTACTTACATAAAATGTCTACTGGGAAGTCTATTGAAACAGAAAATAGATTGGTGGCTGCGTGGGTTTAGAGAGAAATATGAAGTGATTGCTAATGGATATGGGATTTTGTTTTGGGTGACAAAACTTCTACAATTGATTATAGTAATGAATAGAAAACTCTGTGAATATACTAAAAGCTGTTGAATTGTACACTTGAAAGTCATGCATTATAAAGCATGTGCATAATATCTCAATAAAGCAATTTTAAAAATTCCCCTCTAAAAAAACCCCTCGTCTTTCGCATTATCAACTTGACTAACTGGATCAAAAGGCCTAACTTTTGTCTTGTTTCAGTTTTTGACATGGCCTTCTTCACTAAGCTTAATCATTTCTAGCTTTTGATTTAAAGTGATAGGTGTCTAGTTTCAATATTGCTGTGTCTCAGGAAATAGACTTAACAAGAGGAAGAAAGATGGGAGAATGGGTGGTTTGTGGAGCAGTGGGAACACACAACATTTATTAAGTCTGCCATCTTCTGTGGATGTGACTCATAGTACCCCCAAATAATTACAATAGTAACATCAAAGATCACTGATTACAGATCACCATAATAGATATAATAGTAATTAAAAAGTTTCAAAGGATCATAACAATTATCAAAATGTGACAGAGACATGAAATGAGCACATGCTATTGAAAAAATGACTCAGATAGACTTACTCAATGCAGAGTTTTCACAGACCTTCAATTTGTAAAAATGCAATATCTGTGAAGTATAATAAAGTGACCTATAGTAAAAGAGATATGCCTGTATATAGAAAGAGATTTAGTTTAAGGAATTGACTCATGAAAATATGGGGCTGACAGGTCGAAAACTTGCAGGGTGGGCTGGAGGCTGGAAACTAGGAATGAGTCAATACTAAGTTTCAAGTCTAAAGATCGTTTGCTGCAGAATTCATTCTTGCTCAGAAAAGGTCAGTCTTTGTTCTATTCTGGCCTTCAACTGATTGGATATAGCCCACCCATTTTATAGAGGATGATCTGCTTTACTCAAAGTGTAGTGCACAGATTTAAATGTCAATCTCATCCAAAAACACTGTCACACAAACATCCAGAATAATGTTTCACCACATATCTTTTCACCATGGCCTCACCAAGTTGACACATAAAATTAGGCATCATAACCAATTTTCAAGTAACTCTGAGTTTCAGTTCCTTCAATAAAAAACAAGAAAGTTAGATTCGATATATTTCAACTAAATAAGAAATTCTGCATTTAAGAACAAGACTAATAGGACAGAGTCCAGGATTCTGATATAGAGAATGTTCAAATCATTTTACCTCTTTTGATGGCTGACATCTGATACACCACCTGCCTTCTGGGGAATTATAGATGGTTTTTGAATGGGACCTGAAGACTTGGCTTTGAAAGGATCCCCCTTAAATTTTTCTCTAAACATGAGTGAGTAGCATTTCCTTGTCTCAAATGAGAAATAAATGACAATTTTAATTTTATACATACTGCAATTTCTGTGTTGCCATTATTTATTGACTTTTGCTCATTAATTTTCACAAGATTAATTGGGTTTTGGGGCTTTCAAATCAATATGACATTTCATCTCATGGCCTTTTCAAAACATGCTTTTCCTGTAGCAATTTATTGCAGGTCATTTATTTGAGGCTTGCCACCTTTTAATTAGCCCTGCTGCATTGGACACAGAGAACACATTTTTCCCCTTTGCCCTTTGCTTTTCCCTAGAAGGTCCAACATGTGACAAATTGCAGAGATTATGTGGCTTCTATTAAAGTACACATCTTGTGACCCTCTGAGAAAAGAAAAATGACTCATGATAAATAAGGGAGTGTTTGTCTATCATCCAGAAAAGGCTAGATGGAAAAGTTAAAGTGTAAATACCAATACCACTGTTGAATGTTTGCACAACCCTTCATAGTTCACTGATACCACAGAGCAGTCTTGCAGAATAAAGTACCTAGAGGGCCAGGCAGGGAGTATAGGAAGTGGGCTGGGGAGGTCTTAGGCAAATTGACAAAATGTATACACACTAAAACCAGCTTCACCTGTTGCCAGGTGGGAGTGGGAGCTTCATGCTACTGAATTTTTTAATAAATGCCTGACACCTGGGATTCCCTGGTATATACCTTAATTTTAAAGTGCTGAAAATTTATTCAAAATATTTAAATCTTGGGAGAATCAACAGATTATGTCTGCAGGCAAGTTCCCAGCCTACCAACAGCCAGTTTGTGGCCTCTCTGTATTTTAAACTTTACAAAACTGACATAATATACTAGCCTGTTACAAGAACATATTTAAAAATGTTTGTTCCTGTTTGATGTGTAATAGGATGGTAACCAAGGACTCTTCCTGCTGCCTCTGTTTTAGCAGGGATGGGAAGACAAGACATATTAGCAGAGGTGGATTTACTCTGAAACTGGTGAAGGTAAAGAAAGCACCAGGGTGGTTTAGAACTCCCAATTCCTTTGCCAAGGACGTGGGAAAGCCCTTTAATGTGGTTACGTGATCATTTATTTTGCAAAACAGCAATGCTTTAGGATCACAGTCTATTTCCACTTGGAGTTTTCTTTCTTTTATACCTCCCACAGAATTGGGTGTTGTTATAGTGACTAAGGGCATTTTCTGGAGATCCAGGTAGGAAAATCCAGCTACTAAGACTCCTCAATCTCAGCACAATTGACATTTTGGACCAGGTAATTCTTTGCTATGGTCACTGTCCTATATGTTGAAAGATGTTTAGCAGAGTTTCTTACCTATACTTACTAGATCCAAGTAGCAAGCCCCTATTCTCCCACCCCCACAGTTGTGACAAAGTCCCCTGGAGACATAAAATTGAACCCTCACTCCACTGAGAACCACTGAACTAATGACAAGTTGATTTGTAGACACATTTAGTTTGGAATGGAATATAACTACGTGGTTCCGGGTTACACTTGTGTTATAGTTTACATTCTCGCCACCAGTTTCAGTGTGAGCATGGTTTTCACAAATACTTGACCTTCTTCTAGCACCAATTCACATGGGTGCAGAACCAGGGGTGGCAGCATGGAAGCACGTGGGATGAAGCGAAAAGAAAAGTTGGAAATGGAACCACAGGCCTGGGTCTGTGGAAATTTCTTCCAAATCTTACAACTCCTGCATAGAGAAACTTGACAGAGACTTTCTCAGTTTTGGCAACAATCCTAGACATTTACATGACATTGCTAACAATGTGTTACGATGCTGAAAAAAATGTCAAACTTTTCGTAATACGAATTAATTCCAAAACAACCGTGCTAGAAGAAAGACTGGATTATCTTTCTTTTCACGCTGTTGAAAATGTTACAAAGTTCTTGTCTTTTTAGAAGGGATCAAAGAGTCTATAGCTAAAAGTACAAGAAAAGGCATAACAGAGGAATGTCCAATAGTTAATAATGATATTACATTTTTGAGTCTTATAATCTTTGTAGTATTCGTCACCTTTAAAAATTTATTTTGTTGTGATTTATGATATCATTTAAAATGTTCTTTTAGTACCTAGTTTTGTATTATACTTTTATTTTTTTGTAAAGAAGATAAATCTCATTCCAAATTATAAAAACTTTAGGACACTTAAAACTTAGATTTGCATGTGGGTTTTAGATATCAAAATGAGTTGTGAGAGAAATACTTGGAATCTGCATGAAATAACTTTCTGGATAAAGCTACTGGTTCACCATGAGCTCCTTAACATTTCCTCCTTCCCCTCTCCTCCCGTCTTCCCTCTCAATCTCCAAGGTGAGGAAAAAGAGAATTCCACTTTTTACATTAAAAAGAAATGCATCAACAAGATCACTCAGAAAGCTTGATGCTTAACTTAGCTGCTGATGCTAGGAGAACAATGGAGCAATATCTGACTGACTCGAAACTGGAAAACTAAAAGAGAATCAGTCTGGCTGGCTCTTCAGGCAGCTGCAGCCAAGGTGAATTGGCTGCACTGGGCTGTCTACACTCAAGAGTTTTTAGTGGTATAGGAATGCATGAGCCAGATGTGAGCTGAGCACAAGAGAGAGCTCACATGCAGCTCTTTTACATCCTGTCCAGGAGGGCTACTCAGAAGTGTGATGGAGCTCCAAGGGGGACCATGTAGAGCGCTCTGAAAATCCAGGGGCTGAGGGACCACCTCCAGCCAAGAAAAATGTGTCACCACATCACAGAAGTCCTACTCAATCCAGGGAAGAACTTTGAAGAACCTACTAGGATGCCAGTGAGACACAATGCCAACCGTTAAACACCAGCCAGACTCAGATGCATACAGTACAGGTATAACAGTACTGGTTAAGTAAGAAATTTCCTGCTCTTCTTACCACTCCTTCCTCCCCCAGTTCTTTTGTACTCAGTTGCAGCGAGATGGTTGGGAAGAAGGTAAAGAAGGGAAAAGACAAGGATGCACATCTTTCTGCCCTGAAGTCACCAGCCTCAGAGTTCATGTAGTAGGTTTGATTGTGTTTCCTCAGAAAGGCCTGGTTACAAGGCTGGCCCTTGGCTGGTGTCTGAAAATTCGGCTTTCAAGAGAGTTCATATCTCTCTAACTGATCAGAATAGCTCACTGTGCCTAAACTGTTTATGCAAACAAGATGTTTAATGCTGAACTCATGCTTTCTTTCTGGGAGACTAGAATTCTGGTATGTGTTAAATAGAGGAGGCCTCTGTAATAAGCCTCGGATAAAAACACTGGAGCTGAGCCTCCCTGGTTAGCAAACTTTCACCTATGTTGTCACAATTCATTACTGGGGAACTAAGCTTATCCTATGTGACTCATTAGGAGAGGATCACGGGAATTGAGTCTAATTTCTCTAAGATTTTGCCTCATGCACCTTTCCCTTTGCTGATTTTGTTTTGTACCTTTTTGCCATAGTAAATCATAGTTATGAGTACCATTATATGATAAATCTTGTAGGTCTTCCTAAGAAATCATTGAAACTAGGGATAAGTTTGGGGATCTCCTGACACAAGCCCTAGTTGTGAGGGTGGAGAGAAGTTTTACTTTTAATAAAGACTGACACTGTGATTATTACAGAGACTAGACCCTTTTGGTGATTGAACTGACACCTATATTTCAGGCTTAAAGTGGGCAGAAATGCCGTGGGGCTGATCGAGTTTTCATCCAGTGATAGAACAACTAACCCCATGAAATAAGTCTAATAAGGTAGTAAAAAGTGAAAACGAAATTGCATTCTGATTACATCCCAGGAGGCACGCTTGTTTGGCACATCAGTGCTATGTACATTATTCCATTGAATTCTCATGTTAGCCATTGAAGGCAGGAAGGGCAAAGGTTTCCTCGTGCTTTACAAGAGATGTGAGAGTACATGGTACATGAGAGTTAAAAAGACTTTCCCAAGTTCACATGGCAACAAGTGAAGTTAGGTTCTCTGAGTCCAAGATCTGCCTCAGCTTTTTCCACTTTGTCACATTGACTGGTTACTTAACGTAGAGTGATGAGATCCACCCAAAATTCATTGTCCCATCATCTAAAAATAAAAAAAAAATGACTTAATTGCTCCACCAGTCTCTTTCCAAATTTATCACTCATGTGTCCTTTTAGATATCTAACTTGCTGGGGGGCTTAGTTTGGATAGGGTCAGCTTTCCTACTTCCCTTAAGGGCCTTGGAGAATACTGATCCATAAGAGAATTGCATCTGCACCTGTGCTCTCTCACAGGCACAGACAAGCCCTGGGAAGTGGCCTGTGTGTTTTTGTGTTTATTGGGAGTAGAGGATAATTTTCTCTTACCTGAACGACATGCTGAATGTGTTCCATCTGCTTTGTTTTGATCAATAGATATGAAACCCACTCTTTCTGCAAATGCCATCAGTTATGGCCTCAGCTAGATTAATTTAACAAGATTAAAAACTGAACAAAACTTTCTCAAACACCATCTGTTCAACAATGAGCTACGATTTTTCCAGGCACTGTGCTAGATATGATGGATGCAGTAATGAATATAACATAGCTGTTGGCTCAGAGTGGTTCAGAGTCTGGTGGAAAAGATAGACAAAAGAATAAAATAATGATTCCAGTGGGATGTACTATAGCAGGGTCAGAGAACAGGATATTCAGACAGACTGCTGGCTTGGGGTCATACCCTAGCTCTTCTATTTTCTAGCTTTGTGACTTTGGGCAAGTTTCTTAACCTTTCTCTGCCTCTGGTTTTTCATCTATAAATATTCAACTAATATCAACTGGAGGTGAAGCTATTCAACCATTAGTGAACCAATGATATTAGCGGCTCTGGGTTACAGTTGTGACAAGACAGCATATCATTACTATTAAGAAGTTCCCTTCTAATGTGGGAGATGTACAAGTAAACAGCCATTGTAGTCCAGAATAAGGGTTCCCACGAGGGCAATTAAGGGCCATGTGGGAGCATATCGCTGCCTAAATGTAAAGACTGTGCTTTGTTAACTAATTGTTCTATCTGGTTGCAGGTCCTATACAGAAAGAAGAAACAGACAACCTGAATCACATTCAAAACAGAGTCGCCACAATAGTGAGGGCAGCAAAACCAGGTGACGTGAAAAGCAAGAGAATGAATTAGGTAGATCTTTTTAGCTTAAGGAAGAAAAGATTCTGCACACGATTTTCATTCCTCAGAGTTCTCTCCTTTGGAGGCTTGTTTGGGCCTCACTTGCATTCTTCACATTCAGCAGTTTCTGGGAGACTGATCTTACCGTGGCCTGTCCCTTACCGTGATTTGTCCCAATCACACCCAGGTGTCTCTCTGGCCTCATCTCCTAGTGTTCCCTTCACACTTGCACTGCTCTGGCCACAAGGGCATCCTGGTGTTTCTTAAAGTCTCCAGACAAAAAAAAAACTATCATTATAGTGAATTGGCAACCAACAGAATGAGAAAAAAATTTTGCTATCTATCCATCTGTCAAAGGGCTAATAACCAGAATCTACAAAGAATTTAAACAAATTTGCAAGAAAAAACAAACGATCCCATCAATAAGTGGGTGAAGGATATGAACAGACACTTTTCAAAAGAAGACATTTATGCAGCCAACAAACATGAAAAAAAGCTCATCATCACTGGTCATTAGAGAAATGCAAATCAAAACCACATTGAGATACCATCTCACACCAGTTAGAATGGTGATCATAAAAAATCAGGAGACAAGAGATCCTGGGGAGGATATGGAGAAATAGGAACACTTTTACACTGTTGGTGGGAGTGTAAATTAGTTCAACCATTGTGGAAAACAGTGTGGCAATTCCTCAAGGATCTAGAAATAGAAATACCATTTGACCCAGCAATCCCATTACTGAGTATATACCCAAAGGATTATAAAACATTCTATTATAAAGACACATGCACACGTATGTTTACTGTGGTAGTGTTTACAATAGCAAAGATTTGTAATCAACCCAAATGCCCATCAATGATAGACTGGATAAAGAAAATGTGGCACATATACACCATGGAATACTATGCAGCCATAAAAAAGAATGAGTTCATGTCCTTTGCTGAGACACGGAAGAAGCTGGAAACCATCATTCTTAGCAAACTGACACAAGAACAGAAAACCAAACACTGCATGTACTCACTCATAAGTGGGTGTTGAACAATGAGAACACATGGACACAAGGAGGGGAACGTCACACACTGGGGCCTGTTGGGGAGTAGGAGAGCTAGGGGAGGGATAGCAGGGGGTGGGGAGATTGAGGAGGGATAACATTAGGAGAAATATCTAATGTAGATGATGGGGGGATGGCTGCAGCAAACCACCATGGCATATATATACTTATGTAACAAACCTGTATGATCTGCACAGGTATCCCTGAACTTAGAGTATATTTTAAAAAAAAGTCTCCAGGCACATTTCCTCCTGGGGTCTTTGCATTTCTGCCTCCTGTGTCAGTTCTACCTCTCTCCAGTTATTCACTTACTTACTCCCTTTCTCGAGAAACTTACTCAATGCCAGAGTTCTCCCTATGGCCCTTCACTGTTGTTGTTTGTTTGTTTTTCAGTAAATCATATCTGTTCCAACCTAGAAAGATAATTCATGTACTTATTTTTATTGTCTGTCTTTCCCAACTATAACTTAAGTCCCATGGGGGCAACAAGATTCATGTTGTTTGTCTCATGCTGGGTCCCAGAGCCAATGACACTACCTGACAATAGGGGTCCCTTGGTACATATATGTCGAGCAAAAGCAAACAAGAATGGATTTTATAACAGCCAGTGCTCTTGAAAGACTGAACTGGAGGCCTTGGGATGAAAGGAAATCCCTATCATTGGAGGGGTTCAAGCCTAGGTTGGAACAACCTTGGCAGTGATGTTGTAGAGAGCATTCAAGAATTGGGTGGTAATTAAACTTGTTTTGTTCTCTTGAATCACTGACAGAATCCAGTTTATAAATAGATGAAGGGTAAATAGCATCATATTTTACAGAAACAATGTTCTTCCTGTCTGGATCTCAGACTGTGCAGCTAGCAGAAAATACCTAATTGCCTTATAGGCTGGATTTAAAAATAATTATTGATTCGATTAAATATTTATAATTTAAATGCACGTTAATTATTAAATTATGCTTAATGACAATCATTTTGCTAATCAAATATTTTTTTAATAATTAAAAATTAAATGATGTTGGCTTTATTTCTGATAGATCACAATGTCCTAAACCTAATTTTCAGAGTCATATGATTCTAAGCATAGACATCAATTACTCTGGTAGCATTTCACATTAATTGTATGACCCAACCTTAAATTGACATCTTAAAAATTAGAAATAGAAATTTCACTGGCAAAATAAAAACAAATACATCAATCAGGATGTGTGTTCTGTATGGTCATCCTTTTACATATAAGATTTTCTTAATAGACAGATAACACACATTTTTTTTTGTATGTTTTGAGACAGGGTCTCACTATGTTGCCCAGGCTAGACTCAAACTCCTGGACTCAAGTGATCCTCCCTCCTCAGCCTCCTGAGTAACTGGGATTAGAGGCATGTGTCATTATGCCTGACTAGGTAATGCACATTTTTAAAAGAATATCACCCAGCAGGAAAATAGTCATTTCATCATATCTTTTTCTTAATTGTAAACCACTGCAATTAAGTATTTTCCCCCCACGCTTTGTATGGGCAGTAATCCTTGCCCCCTTTTTTTATGCCCTTTCAGAAACATGAATTTTGCACATTTTTGAGTTCCTCCCAATTTTAAACCTTCAGCATTGTCTCACCACAAAAGGACACAATGTCTTTTGTTAGTTTTCTCTGGCAGGGCTCTCCTACTCTGTTACTGTATCTGCCTCATTCTCATTTCTTATACTTGCCTCTGCAAAAGGCTCCTGTATGAAAAGATGAGGAGGTATAGAATTTTAACATTTTGGATTTTAGAATTTTCAAGTGTCTTACCTATCTGTAATTTACAGTGCGTGAATGTGTGTGTGTGTGTGTGTGTGTGTGTGTGTGTGTGTGTTTTAAACTCATTCCAGTTAGTTAACATTGGAGCTTCCTTCTTGGCAATACACATTCTAAGTTAGTTAGCCTTTGAAATCCTAATCAGAAGCCCACAGATTAGCAGTGCTATTAGACGGATGTGCTTATGTCATAGCAGTGGTGGTTTCACAGGTATATACTTATCTCCAAACACGTCAAGTTGTATAAATTAAATACACAGCTTTTTTTGTATGTCAGCCATACCTCGGTAAAATGGTTTGAAAAAAGGATTCAACTTTCTTCATGAATGATCAACAAACACTAGAGTTTATTAATTAGTATGAGAGTTGTTAGACATAACTTTTAAACTGGTGAAATGAACGGGTCCAAGAACATGAATTGGCCAGATGGGTCGTAAGGCCTTCTGCCATTGCATGAATGCATTATGATCATCCACTGATGAAATTACTCTGCTTCAGAATAAATTTGTCAGAGTATGTAAAAGAGAGCAGAAATGTTATTGAGCTAGTACAGTTTGTTAACTTAATTTTTTTCTACTGCTTTACTAATAAACATTTGAATATCTGACCAAATTTGCTCAGAGACTAGCTTTCTGGAAATATGACAGCTGGTAGAAAGACCTGAAGGGGAGACCTTTCACTCTCACCAAACTCCAACCATTAAAAGCCACTCATAACCCAAAACCTGTTAACTGTGAGCAACCATGTGGGCTAATGTTGATAAAGATGTTTCCCTCATATTCCCTGTGAACTTCAAAAGTTGCAAAAATCCCGGCAGTTGAAATACATAACTATCAGATACATTTTCCAAGAAGTAAAATAGTAAACTATATGATTTACACTACATTAAGTGAGCTATGAATTTTCTAAAATCAACTAATAGCTTATGTACAAGCAGCAACTATCCTTCAAATGAATTACATTCCAAAAATGTAATTGTATGTGGGTCATTAAAATTTAGCACCTTGTACTCATATAAACATTATTGTGAATGGTGGTTAATTATCTTATTTAGGCCATGAATCTGCTTAACATAATGTAAACAGAAATACTACAGCTACAAAGACAAATCGACTAATTTATAGAACCTAGTTACTAAATAATATCAAAATATGTAAGTCTCGATGAAGAAATATAATTTTATTTATTTGAATAATTGAATTCATTTATTTGAATATGAGCTTAAAATATGGAGGACAGGATTTCTAAAAGAGAATTCTGGGCAAGTTTGTGAGTTTAAATGTTGAGGACACTTAAAATTTTCTTTTATTATAAGACTTTGGGATATCTTCTTCTTTGATAAACCTCTTATAGAAAGCTTGAGTTAGGTTGTTTGGATATTCAGAAAAGTAACAAATTAAGAAGGGAGATAGAAGTTCTTAAAAGAATTGAATAAAACTTGAAGAAGATAGGGAGGACTAAATTAGCTAAGGGGAATACATATAATTATGGAAGAAAACATTTACCTAGGATGATATTCACTTAGCTATAACTGGAGGTAAAATGTTGAGAGAAAAAAAATGAAACTATGGTTTGGTGATTTATCCTGAAAGAGAGAGAAAGGAGGCGATTGTGGTAGGAAAAAAACCTTCTAGGGAATAGATTACTAACCTCATCACCAGGGCACAATTAGCTGAAGACAACTAGTTGGTCCTTAGCAGCTACATCTGAGGTCCCTGAGCCATGGGGCAGCAGCATGCGATGGTTCCCACCCTTTGCATCTTCATTTCTATTGCTTTGTGTTTATAAGTCACAGACTTTCAATACATCTATAGCACAATTTATTGTCTGCTCTCAAAACCTCAACTTTAAAATCTGGGGTCTTGTCCAGGCGTGGTGGCTCATGCCAGCACTTTGGGAGGCCCAGGCAGGTGGATGATCTGAGGTTAGGAGTTCGAGACCAGCCTGGCCAACATGGTGAAACCTCATCGCTACTAAAAATACAAAACATTAGCTAGGTGTGGTGCTGGGCATCTGTAGTCCCGGCTACTCAGGAGGCCGAGGCAGGAGAATCCCTTGAACCCAGGATGTGGAGGTTGTAGTGAGCCAAGATCACACCACTACACTCCAGCCTGGGTGACAGAGCAAGACTCCATCTCAAAAAAATTTAATAAAAGTAAAAATAAAGTAAAATAAAATAATAAAATCTGGTGTCTTCATGTTTAGTCTCATTACCCATTTAATATAGATTCAAATTGTGACATAATTCATGAGTCAAATTTCTATCATATCCCTGATAGAGTAACTAAACAATACAAAACAAAATGAAGTAACAAAACCCTATTGTTACACAGCTAACTCATGAACTAGTGCTAGTCCATGATTTTAAACATACTATAACATGAAAAGAGAAGGAAGTAACTTCAGTGATTGAGTACCTACTATGTGCCGGCCGCTGTAATGAGGGTGTTAATGCTGTCTGCCTTATTTAAAATTCTGTGAAGACGATATTATTTTTTCTCCATTTTACAAGCAATGAAAACAAAAGCCAGATAACATTATAGAAAGCATGGACAGTCACAGTGAGTGAATAGTAGTTCTTGCATTCAAAACTCAGACTCTCTGCCATTATGCCATACCACTTCTCAAGACACTATGTTCTAACAGATATCACATCTAAAGGAGGAAAAGGTTTGTCAGCCTTAACGTCTGAAGACAGGAGAATCAGTCACTTTTTAGATTTGTCGAGGTGAATTGCAGGAGGATGTCAGTTGTTGATTGCTCTGTCTGTCACTGTTGCCAAATACCACAGCCAGACAAAAGCTCCATTCTAAATGACCCAAGTGTCCAATAGAGATACAAGCTGACCCTGTCAGAAACCAAGCTGGGAGCAGGTTCTGTGCCCTCTAACCAACAGTGCCATTGTTGCTGATATCAAAGGGTCTATAAAGCCCATAAAAGATCATGCCAACCTGAGAGGTCACATGCTAAAGGAAGTCACTCATGTGCCAACAATTCTAGCATGTTTTTTTTCCAAGAGAAGGTGCTAAAATCCAAAACATTGGACAAATGCATTTCATATTTGTAGCTGTATTGTTTTTACTTGAGAACAAGTAAAATCTTTCTATATGTACTGATGGGAACCAGTTTTAATTTTCTGTTTTTCTCTGAGTTTGCCTTCTTGGGGGGAAGAAAAAGATAGGTTTCTTTTCTATCATCAAAAGTAGTGATTATAGGAAATCAAAATACAAAAGTTAATAATAGGAATTCATTGCTACAAGTATGTACTGAATGGTGCTCATTCTATCAACAAAGATGTATTAAGCACCTATTCCATACAAGTCCTTCTGAGGATATAGAAATGAAAAAGAAGGACTATGCCTTAGAGAATTCCAGACTGCAGAAAAAAAGGTGAAGATGTTCACACACAAATAACTCTAACAGTGGGAGTAAATAAAATCAACCTCATAAAAGAGGTACACATGAAATCTAGTCTGTTTGGTGTACTTAAGAGTTTAAAAGGCAGTGCATGGGTTTTGGGGTCCAAAATATCAGGATTTAGAATCCTGGCTTGGACATCTATTATGACATTGGGTACGCAATCATGCTGAATCTCAATTTCCTATGTATAAAATAGTTCCAACAGCACCTATTTCACAGTCTAAGGTTTAAAGGGCAAAATGTAGGCAAATTGCTTAATGCAGAGCTAGGCAGAAACTGCTATTGTAAAGCATGAAAAGATTCATTTAAGGAAAAGTTTCATAAAAGAAGTGACACTTAAACTGAGTTTTGAAGCTGGAGGGAAGGAATGACATTATCAAAAGAGCAGAGATAGGAGAACACACAGTACATTAAGGGAACAAAGTGGCTTAATTTCTTAGGAGTGGCATAATGGTACGCTAGGAACAGTGAGAACTAAAGCTCAAGAGATGGCTGGATTGTTAATGCCTATTAATTTGAATGTTGGACTAAAAGACTTTAGACCTGGAAGTTTCCAAATTATAGCCTGCAGGTCGAATCTAATCTGCCATCTGTTTTAGTATGGCTCATGACCTCAGATGGGTTTTTATATTTTTAAAAGTTGGGAAAAAATAAAAAGAATATGAACATGATATGAAATTCAAATTTCAATATTTATAAATAAAGTTTTGTTTGAACTTAGCCCATTTTGCAATATATTGTCCATGGCTGCTTCAGCACTACAATGGCAGAAGACAGAGTTGAGTAGTTGCAACAGGCACTATCTGGCCCCCAAAGCTAAGGATACTTGCTCTCTGATCATTTATGGAGCAAGTTTGTCAATCCTTGATTGAGAAGGTCTTTTGTAAGCAACGGGCTACAGCACAATAGAAGTTTTTGAACAGGGAGATAATGAGCAGGGAGATTTTACAAAATTAAATTTGCAGTTGAATTTGAGATGAGAAGGGCAAGAGCCTGTGACACTTCAGATGAGGATGATATAACTGGCCAAGAATCAGGGCAGGAAGAATAAAAAAGAAGGCGATTATTGTATTACAGAAACACTTAAGGCAGCCATAAACCTGGTCATTCTCTATTTCTGTGTGCCTCATGTCAGCATTTTCAATTCAATTAAAAAGCCTATGTTATGTATAAAAATCTTTCATCCACAAAACACCTACTCAGGGAACGAAAGTGGGAAAGAATTTTGTTCACTGAGGGGAAGAAAGGACCCTAACGGGTTTAGTGACCTAGCTGGGAGCAGCAGGTTTATGACAATGGCTTCAAGCAGAGGGAGGATTGGGAGATTCTCCAGAAGTTGAATTGTCTGGCATATTTCCTTCTGCATAGTAAACTGGAACTAATCCTCCAGGCAGACATGCTATCCTGGGCTGCCACCATCCATCTTTTTTTCCCATGGAACAAAAATGCTTTGTGAAAGGAGGATATTTATCTCTGTGGAACTGCCATAACCCTAGATGAGAAGTGAATATTTTGGGATCAGGAGCTCAACTAAAAAGAGCCCAGTAACTAGCCAGCTCATCTTTGTTCCAGTGTTAAATATTTTAGAGACACCAGACACTGGGGCAGCATTAAATACAGACCATTATCAGTAGCAGACAGAAGAAATTAGAGAGTTTATCAGACCAAGGTGTTTTGTTTTCAAGTCATTTAAAAAATTATATTTTATTTCTAAACCTTTTGCAATTTTTAAGTATAACAGAGTTGCTTTCCTTTGAACAAATGATAAGATGAACTAAATGTCACATCAATATTTATTATTGTACAGATACTGTTATTACATATTTATAACACAATTGACTTTGTTTCAAATCAAACATTTCTATGGGCATAACATTAATGTGCCTTGGATATTCTCTGACTTTCTGGACTTCAAATGTTACATTTAGTTATTTTGATAAGTGCATTACTCTAGAACAAGTAACTTAGATTTTTTATTGGGTAAATATGGTTATCATGCATCTCTGGAGGTGTAGTTGTACAAACCAATTGCTGGATGGTATGGCAAAGCATTATCTGGCGATACAGCAAGTGGTTTTCTAAGTTGCAGAAATTAGTCTGTGGTTTTATAAGATATTTAATTTGTTCAGTGTTGGCTCTGCCATTTGTCCCACCCTTTTACTTTGGGCAAATGTAGTGTGCTCACCGACTGCCTATTTAGCCTCCATCCCCCTTCTTCCCTCCTACAAGCACCCAATATTTGTTCACATATGCGTCTGTCATGACTCAGAGGAAAGTGGTATTATTTCCAGCTCTGGGAATGGCCCTTATTATTAGCATTCTAGCACATGTGTCACTGAGCAGCAGTTACTAATTTAGGAGTCATCTTATAACCTAAGTTGTTCTAGACCTCTTGAAGAGAAGCACAGACAGTTCATACCCAGGAGGAAGGAGGGTTCCTTCCTATGCTAGAAAGGAAAAAGGAAATGTAGTTCAGATCATCACCATGACCCATGTGTGTGAACATCAAGGAGTACAGATATAAGATGAAGCTGGCATTTAGGTCCTTGTATGACACCTAGGGAGTGCTCAGCCACTGTACTCTCACTTGCAGGCGATAATGAATATTTCCCTATCAATGGAGTTTGAATAGGGCCTTCAGTTACGTACATCCAAAGCATCTTAGCGGATGGTTAAATTGCCTTAAAAGTAAGCTCATTCATTTTTTAAGTATCTACTTAATAGGATTTTTTTGAGGATTGATCAAGAGTAAATAATTGACTTAGCAAACACTCTGTTTATATTCCCCTTAGTAGACAGGATAGTTCTCAGACCAAATATTAGATACTTCATCATATTTGTTGATTCACAGTTTATGTGACATCTACTCTATTTGCCAACTGTTCACTGGCTTTGTTTTGATTTTCTCTTTGTTTCTACATTTGCTTAAGCACATTTACCAGATTAGAAAATCGTGGTGTCAGTATCAGCTTTCAGAAGTGAACACTCCCCTTACTTCCCAAGCCTCTTTCTCTTGTACTGCTTCTTCCACCGTTAAAATAAGATGGAAACTTAGGAAAGAGAGGTGATATCATTTTCCAGCTCTAGTAAAAAGCAAGTCATATGAGAAAATAATTTTCACGTTTCTTGTCAGTGAGAATATTTTCACGTAGCGTTGCTAGTTAGCAGCAGAGTTAACTCTTCCCCCTATTTTTGGTCTTTAGTTTTGTTAGTTTGCTTTCCCACCCTATGGGGAAAATAAACAATTCTGTGAGGATAGCTCTCACAATAAGTTATTACTGGTTTTACTAATTTGCAGAATGTGGTTTGCTGAGAGGGATATGTTAGTCTGTCATTATTATTCTCTCCCTTTACATTTTTGAGCTGTTGTCTTTTTTTTTTTTTTTTTGCATTAGCATTTCTTTATTAACCCACATCTGGGGCTTGATGGTGGGTGTATAATTGTGATGATCTTATTAGGTTTGCTGGTGTAGGCCACAGAAGCCCAGGTGGCACAGTCTTGGATAATGTCTTTAATTGCTTTGTTAAATGATATATAATTTTTAGACCTTTCATTAAATAAGTTCTCTTTGTGACATGCTTGTAACAATTGCCCTAGGCCAGTAGATTTCTAAGTGCTTTCACTCAAGGGATCTTTAGAGGTGCTCTAGGGAGTCATAGAGAAAAATGAAGTAGAAATCAAAGTCGTGAGGCACTGGCTGGTGGATGCCTCCTTAGAACATATTTCAGCACAGCCCTCTGATAGACATCACCAGGGGATTGGAAGTAGATTGAAGATGAAGTCTCTTTGCTAGCCTGGGTGTAAATCATTTAAACACACACACACACACACACACACACACACACACACACACACATAATTGCACTTTAAAAATATACATATATATTTATTTTATTGCACTTTGGGTTCTGGGGTACATGTGCAAAACATGCAGGGTTATTGCATAGGTACATATGTAGCAATGTGGTTTGCTGAGTCCATCTGCCTGTCACCTGTATCTGGCATTTCTCCCCATGTTATCCCTCCCCAACCTCCCTATCCCCCGCTGTCCCTCCCCTAGTCCCCTACAACAGACCCCAGTGTGTGAAGCTCCCCTCCCTGTGTCCATGTGTTCTCATTGTTCAAAACCCACCTATGAGTGAGAACATGTAGTGTTTGATTTTCTGTTTTTAAGTCAGTTTACTGAGAATGATGGTTTCCAGATTCATCCATGTCCCTACAAAGAACACAAACTCATTGTTTTTTGTGGGTGCATAGTATTCCATGGTGTATATGTGCCACATTTTTCCTGTCCAGTCTATCATCGATGGGCATTTGGGTTGGTTCCAGGTCTTTGCTATTGTAAACAGCACTAGAGTGAACATACGTGTGCATGTGTCTTTATAATAGAAAAATTTATAAACCTTTGGCTATATACCCAGTAATCGGATTGCTGGGTCAAATGGTATTTCTATTTCTAGTTCCTTGAGGAATTGCCACACTGTCTTCCACAATGGTTGAACTAGTTTACACTCCCACCAACAGTGTAAAAGTGTTCCTGTTTCTCCACATCCTCTCCAGCATCTGTTGTCTCCAGATTTTTTAATGATCACCATTCTAACTGGTGTGAGATGGTATCTCAATGTGGTTTTGATTTGCATTTCTCTAATGACCGGTGATGATGAGCATTTTTTCAT
>CAUYQU010039814.1:0-89983 GCA_963574635.1 Cheracebus regulus | reverse complement strand
CCTGATTCTGTGAGTTCATCACACTCATCCTCCGTCAGGCCTTGTTCTCTTGCTGATGAGGAGCTGTGATCCCCTGTAGGAGGAGAGGCATTCTGATTTCGGGTGTCCTCAGCCTTTTTGCACTGGTTTCTTCCCATATTTGTGGATTTATCCACCTGTCGTCTTTGTAATTGCCGACTTTCAGATTGGGTCTCTGAGTGGATGTCCGGCTTGTTGGTGATGAAGTTTTCTCTGTTTCTTAGTTTTCCTTCGGTGGACGCCCCTTCCCCACAGAGCTGGGCCTTCCCGGGTTCAGCTTTACTTGCTCTAAGTCCTCAGCGCTTCCAATTGCTGTTCTCCTTGTGGGAATGGGACCAGCCGAGCCCGACTAAAAGGGCACCCAGTCCCGTATACTCGGCACCGAGAAGCGCCGTGCCGGGGTGCCGGCAAAACAGCCGCACCAGCCAAAAGAGTCACGCTGGCAACCCGTGTGGCTCCTTCGCCAGGAATCTCCCAGTTTGTGGGCATCAAAAATTCGTCTGCAATTGTGGCATCCACTCGCTCTCTGCGCTTTCACTGGGAGCTACAATCCTGAGCTGCTGCTACGTGGCCATCTTGGATCTCTCTCCGCCGAGTATATTTTCATATGAGTATTGGCTGTACAAGGTTCCTTCTCTGTTACTTGTTCCTATACTCTGCCCATTTTTCACTTGGATTTTTTTTGTCTTTTTTTATGGATATTTAGACCTCTTAAATATATATTCTGGAGGGATGCTAATCTTTGATCAATTATATGCATTGCAAATATCTGATACATTGTGGCTTGCATGTCTTCCCTGCCTTTAGGAGTGTTTTGCTGGACCAAAGTAATTTTTAACTGTTAACGTTGTTAAATGTATCAGTCTTTTGCCTGTAAACTTATGCCTTTGAATCTTGTTTAAGAAATCCTTCCCTACCCTCAAGGTTTTCTAAATTTTTATATTCGTAATAAGGTTTTTAGTCATCTGAAATGTATGTTTATGATTGTATTTAGTAGGGACCTAATTTTGCTTTTCTGTGTTTGTAACCAGTCCCAGCACTGTTTACTGAGCAGTCTCTCCTTTCTCGCTGGTCTGTAGAACTCTCCTGACATATACCAAGTTTCCATAAGTGGGTGGATGGGTTCCTGAGCTATCTACTATTAATAGAACTTGCTCTCTCCCAGGCCAATGCTTCACCAGGTGATTGAAGCAGAGAGACTTAGGTGGTGAAAAGAGAAGATGGGACGTCTCCTGAGAGTTTCTGTTCCTGACATTCTAGAGGCAGAGGGTATGTAAATCTGAAGTTACACCAGATCTCTTAAAATAGTATAAAGCTACAGAAGTATAATAGTGTGAAATGGTGGGAGTCAACATACATGTACACTGGGTGGAAAGGTAGTCCTGGAGTGAAGCCCAACATAGCTGTAGTTTAACCCAAGTGCTGGCTTTTCTCTCTTGCCAGAGCACTTCTTCCTCATACTGCAGTTGGAAGGGAGGATGCAGGGAAGCTTGTCCACACCTCTCAAGTTGTGTGTTCCTCTTGGTCCCTTCTCTGCCTCCATCGCACACTTCTTTGGCTTCTTGCTGTAGCCGGGAGCTCATGACTACAGTCCCTTGAGCTGCATCCCCTCTGTAAGGACCTCGAGGTAGAGCAGACCCACTTCCCTCTTGGCCTACGGGCTCTGGAGTAAATCTGCCAGCATTCAGATCCTCGCTCTGCCAGCTACTTACTGTGTGACCTGGGGAAAAGTCTTACACTCTGTGAGAATAAGGGTTCAGTCACTGCCTGTAGCACAAATAGCAGTGGTTTAAACAAGATGGGTTAGAGTCCTCTCACAGACACAGGCAGCTTGGGGCAGGTGCAATAGTGCATGGTATCAGAGGCCAGACGCCTCTCTTTTTGTTTTGAGGTCAGTAAGTGACTTTCACCTCATCCCTTAGGCTGGCTGCCAGGCCCTAGCCATCAAGTCACACTCCATCAGCATGAAAGGAGGTTAGAAAAGATGCACTTCCTCTTTTAAAAACATGTTTTAAAGGTGCACACAGCACTTCTGCCTATATTCAACTGGCCTTTAATCCCATGGCCATACTGTCTGAGGCTGAGAGACTGGGAAATGTCTTTATTTCCAGTGACTACATGGCTACCTAAACAGGATAAGGGATACATAGTTATGGTGTGTCTTTTGGTTCACCAACATAGATGATGAAGTTACTGAAACAATGAGAACCACAAGCTGATGTCTTCAAAGACGGTGGCAATGGGCCCTGGGAGGCAGCTAGATGACAGCAGTGGAGATTAAGGTAGACCTCCGTCCTGGGGTTAAAATGAAGGGAGGGTGATGGAGCTGTACCAACACTCAGAGGTCAGTGGTTAGGAGATCCTGCGGCCCCCATTGCTGCCACCATCAGCTCTATACAGAATGCCTGCCAGTGGCTTAGAGTGGCCAAGGATGAAGTACAGATGCATATGCACCTCCTGCCATCGCTGTGGACATTTTTCATGCCTGACAGCACAGTCTATGTGGATTGCAAGCTGATCAAACTATCCATAGTAGAAGCATGCCTGCGGTTTGTGATTCAGTGATGTGTTCTATGCTAATGTGGGTTGCATGGGGAGGCAGGGTCCTGGGGTCACCTACTGAGAAGGAAGGGTCCTGTAATCACCACCTTTCTTTCAGCTACTTGGGAAAGGTGATGTGAGGGACAGTGGATTTCTGGACAGCTTTGAACGGTGGTAGAGAGGAAGGGTCTGGTCTGAGTGAATGGCCAGAGGCTATGGAGAAGCTTTGAGGACATTGGCCAGGAACTCCCTGGAGGCAGCCAGGAGATTCTTGTCAGTACATGTGACCAGTCGCCAGTTGAATATAAGCAGAAGTGCTGTGTTGCTCTGTGCAACATTAGACACCTTAGGAAGGATCTCGAGGCAGTGGTTGTGGACTCTAGAGAGTAACAGTGACAGCAGCAAAGCTTTATGCAGTGCCAACCTTGTGCTAGGCTCTTGCTAAATGAGTTCACCCTCAATTCTGGTAACAATGAGTGATAACTACTATTCCAATTTCCATTTTATAGATGAGGAAACTGAGGCAAAGAGATCACTGACTTGCCCAAGCTCAAGCAGGGAGTAGTTGGTATACGAACCCATGGCATGTGGTTCGTGGAATAGGTGCTCTTGACAAGTAGAAATAGGTCCTCCCTGCAGTGTGTAATTGATAGCAAGCATGGGCTGCCATCTTCCTGTCGAGGACACTCAAAATACCCAATATAGGCTAGGCACAGTGGCTCACACCTGTAATCCCAGCACTTTGGGAGGCCGAGGCAGGCAGATCACCTGAGGTCAGGAGTTTGAGACCAGGCTAGCCAACATGGTGAAACCCCCTCTCTACTAACAATACGAAAATTAGCTGGGCTTGGTAGCGGGCGCCTGTAATCCCAGCTACTCAGGAGGCTAAGACGGAAAAATCACTTGAACCCGGGAGGCAGAGGTTGCAGTGAGATAAGATCACGCTATTGCACTGTAACCTATGCGACAACAGTGAAACTCTGTCTCAAAAAAAAAAAAAAGTATAATCTTATAATTTCAGCACTGTGGGTGGCTGAGTCATGAGAATCACTTGAGCCCAGGAGTTTAAGACAAGTCTGGGTAACATGGCAAGACCCCATCTCTACAAAAAATAAAAATGGTCTGATTTTAGCCATTCGTGTGTGTGCAGTGGTGTTTCTTGGTGGTTTTGATTTGCATTTCCCTAATGCTGACTAATAATGCTGGGTACCTATTCATGTGCTTATTGATCAGATATCCTTCTTTTACATTTCATTGAGTTTTAAACTTTAAAGTCAAAGATTTACCCGTAAGAATGACTTTTTAAATGACCAAAAAGGGGGATGAGGACATTAATTTTTGAAGAGAAGGCCTCTGAGAAAAATACAATTGTACCCAGCTACTACTTTGCAAATGACCCATGCATTTTAATTTTCCTCTAAGGAAGGCCAAGGAGGAGTCTTATCACCTCAAGGCAGGAGACATAGGGATTTGGGTTATTTAGTAAGAGTGGTAGGTTTAACTCAAACCTGGAAGACTCCCTAGAGTATCTCCCAGTGGGTAGGGAAGGGGCCCCATCCATGGAGAGAGGAGGAGGATATGACTGCCAGCAGCAGTTCCCAATCTCTAGGGACTGGTGTCATAGTAGACAGTTTTTCCACAGACAGGGATTGGGGAATGATTTTGGGATGAAACTGTTCCACCTCAGATCATCAGGCATTAGATTCTCATGTGGAGCGTGTCACCGAGATCCCTGGGAAGCGCAGTTCACGATAGGGTTTGAGCTCCTATGAGAATCTAATGCCACTGACCTAACAGGAGGCGCAGCTCAGGTGGTCATCCTCATTCCCACCACTTACTACCTGCTGTGCAGGCTGCTTCCTAATAGGCTACAGACTGGTACCGTCCATGGTCTGGGGGTTGGGGACCACTGATTTAGAGGAAGTAAGGGTGTGGCTTATCCTGGGCCCTGGGGTGTTCTGGGAATGGGGAGGTTGGAGAGAAGAGAGGAGGCAGGGAAGACCTTCTCCCCTTGCTCCCCATTTGGGACTTGGGGAGAAAGTCGGGTCTCAGGCTCAACAGTACCTGACTCTGCCACCTTCCAAAGGGAACTCAGTGGGGTTGGATGGTAGGCATGGGTTATCTTCTCCGAGCCTCAGCACAAGACAGAAGGTTCCCACAAATCTTGAGGGGGCAAGTGGTAGGTCCCCAAGCAGAGAGCCAGCAGTCCCTCTCTGAGGCCTGCAGTGGAGTGGGGTGAGGTGTCTGCTGAGCCAAGGGCTTGTCAGTGAGAGCCTGGGAGGCTGGGCTGGCTTGCAAGCACCTGTTACAACCAAACCAAGAGATCAGGCTCCGAGTTCTGCCAGCAGAGCCTACAGCTGCCAGCAGAGATGGATGGCCAGGAGACCCCAGTTGGCCACCTAGAGCCGTCCTCCTGTGCCTACCCCACCCTCCAGTACTCCAGAGCCTTGGAGGGGAACAGAAACCTGAGAGGCTAAACACACCCATGGGGAAACAAATGTAGTAAAATATTTGGGGAATCAGGAAGAATTCTTTGTACTATTCTTCAACCTTTCTCTAGGTTTGAAATTATCAAAATAACTTTTTAAAAATTGTAATAGCGTTCTTATATTAAAACACTTTCTTTCATATTTTTTTCTTTTTTACTCTAGCATGATTTACCCTGACAATAGATGGTCTTGATTTTTAAATACTTTCTTCTCTAAGGCTTTCATGACACCCACTCTCTACTGGTTCTGAAAATGTTGGATTTTGTCTCAGCCCTTGCTCCTGGAAACAGCTAAGGTTAAGAAAACCTCCCATGCTTTGTGTTCTAGCAGACAGCTTCCTGCAAAGAGCCATCTTCCCAGAGCAGTTCATTAGGCCTCTTAGATGCCTCTCTTGTTTAATTATTACAAGAGCACACACACAGACCCTCCAAATTCCCGTTCTTGGTCTTTTAAATGATCATCTGAGCTGCTTTTCCCCACTATTTAATTGGAACAAAATGCTCACTCACCAAACTTCCCTCTTTTCCCCAGGTCTCTAAACTTTCCTGAGCTAGCAGACAGCCCCTCTGGAGAAGAGGTTGGCTCCAGAGGCAAACATCTCTCATCTATCTGATCTTGCCACCCTTCCATTCTACTTCCCCACATCTGTTCTTTCTGGTCATGTTTAGTCCCCTATTAATAAAACAAAAGCAAAAAACTTGTTTGCCTAGATCTTTAGACTCTGGAAGATCTTAACCGTCAGAGGTTCCCCCTATTGCAATGGTCCCATTTTCTTCCCCTTCCCATCCTTGCAATAATCCTTTTGAATAAAGTCTCTTCCTTACTAAATTCAGTTTCTAAAATTTAATTTTTTTAGAGACAGTGTCTCGCTCTGTCACCCAGGCTGGAGTGCAGTGGCATAATCATAGCTCACTGCAACCTCAAATTCCTGGGCTCAAGCAATCCTCCCGTCTCAACTAGGGCTACATGGATGCATCAGCATGCCTAGCTAATTTTTTGTTTAATTTTTATCGAGACGGAGTCTTGCCATGTTGCCCAGGCTGGTCTGGAACTCCTGGCCTCAAGTGATCATCCAGCCTCAGCCTCCCAAAGCGCTGGGTTTCAGGCATGAACCACTGCACTCAGCTCCAATTTTATTTTGTTTGATAATTTCCTCCTACTTTTCTTCCTTCCTCTTGCTCATTCCTTGGCCGTTTTCCAGCTGCTTCTCTGCTTTTACCTTAGATGCAGGAGATTTTCAGGCCTCAGTTCTGATTCCTCTTCACAGCTTGCTACTCCTCTCTCCCCAAAGGGATCCTATCCATTCCCATGGCTTTCACGTGCAGGTTGCCTTCCCCAGTGTCTCTCCCTCCTAACAGAGCCTGCTGTGCTCAGGGTGTCCTCGTGCACATTTAGCATTGCTCACCTCCCAGGGTCTTGAGTACTTAGGAGTGGCCATGTGACTCAGCTCTGCCATAGTCTAGTGCTTGGGTCTTCTAGAAAGGTATTGTTTTCCTGGTTTTAAAAGCGGGAGGGGCGCCTCAGTCATGATTTGCCTTTTTTCCTTGCATGGGACACAGATGTGATGCTTTGAGATGTCATAGACATTTAGTGACCACCAGGATGAAAGTCATAGGCAAAGCATGTGTGACAGAGAAGGAAACCACAAAGAGGCTGGGGACTTGTTGACTTCCTTAAGTAGCTCCCTCAGCCACCCCTGGACTTCATTTTTTTGTTTGTTTTGAAATGGAGTCCCACTCTGTCACCCAGGTTGGAGTGCAGTGGCACCATCTCGGTTCACTGCAATCTCTGCCTCCCAGTTCAAGCGATTCTCCTGCCTCAGCCTCCCTAGTAGCTGGCACTACAGGCATGTGCCATCACGCCCTGCTGATTTTTGTATTTTTAGAGAGACAAGGTTTCACCATGTTGGCCAGGCTGGTCTTGAACTCCTGACCTCAAGTGATCTGCCCACCTTGGCCTCCCAAAGTGCTGGAATTACAGCGTGAGCCACTGCACCTGGCCTGGACTTCTTTTATGTTATTAATAAAAACCCGTATCTGGTTAAACTATTATAGTTGGGTTTCTAGTACATGCAGCCACGTAGAAGCCTGACCTAACTTTCAGCCAGACATCTCTGCTCACTTGGTATCTCTTCCACTTAGGAGTCTCAAAACACTGTTCTTCTCTCCCACCAATACCCCAAATCGGCTCCTCCAGTGTTTAACACCTCAAAAAAGCTTGTCTAAGTAGTTTCCCCAGAATTATTCTTAGAAAGGGAGCTGTGTGCCAGGCACAGTGGCTCATGCCTGTAATCCCAGCACTTTGGGAGGCCAAGGTGGGTGGATTACCTGAGGTCAGGAGTTCAAGACCAGCCTGGCCAACATATTGAAACCCCATTTCTATTAAAAATACAAAAATTAGCTGGGCATGGTGGCATGCACCTGTAATCCCAGCTACTTGGGAGGTTGAGGCAAGAGAATCACTTGAACCTGGGAGGCAGAGGTTGCAGTGAGCCAAGGTCACACCATTGCTCTCCAGCCTGGACGACAAGAATGAGACTCCATCTCAAAAAAAAAAGTGGGGGAGCTGTATTTATTTAAGAAAACATCCTGATGAGAAGCATCAAGTAAAAGGTGAAGCCCTAAGGGCATGTATCAGAAAACTAAAGGAATAGATACACTGCTTTGTATTGGAACAGGATTTTAAGGACAGGGGATGTAAGAAGAGGAAAGTGTTTCTTGTAGGTGGGTATTGCAGCATTTTCACATCTGTTTCCAGGTAAATAAGCTGGGAGCAGAATTCATCCCTTTTCTCTTGCAGCAATGCAGCCCTTCCTTCTTCCTTGCATTCCTCATTATCTTGGGATGGTTCTTTAGCAATGGCAGCAGAGTTCTCCAAAGCCTTGTCCTTGGTAGGAGTAGCTTCCGCATCCCCCAGGGTCACAGGTGGTGGTTTACTCAGACACTGCGTCATCACAAACCATGAACTTTCACCCCTGCATGGGATGCTGCTCACTCAGCCCCCTCCTTCAAAAGGACATGGTGCCATCGTCACTTACATATTCCTTCTGAGGGTATGTTCTGTGCATCCCCACTCCTGGTACCAAATACTGCCAGCTTTCATTGGATTACAAGGAACAGGCAGCCAGTTAGACTGCCTTAGGGAAACATAAGATTGTCATGCACCTGTCACACATATATATATATATTTCTGTTTATTACCCTTGCTTCTTAAGAGGGTCCTGCTTGGTGGCTTTTCTTCTTTTGAGCCCAGGGTCTGGTTAAGCAAGGGGAGCTGAATGACCATGTATAATAATTCTTGGAGAGGGATTTGGCATCCACTTGATGTAGAAGGAAAAGCAGCCAATAGGAGGCCTGTGACCACACACCGTGATGTAACCTCAGCCCTAAGAGCCCCCAGAACTTTTGATCGAGTCAGTCTAACCCTGAAATAGGGACTAGTCACAAATAACTCACAGAGTCAGGGATGTGGATTTGATTCTCACTCATCCATCCTGCTCAGCATTCCCTGTGTCCTTGCAATCTGAATATTTGGGTCTTTACTCAGATCTCAGAAATTTTCTCCCTTTATTTATTTTCTCTGTTTTCTCTTTTTGGGATTCCCTTGAGACTGGTGTCAGATCTTGGAAGCTGTTTTTTATTTTCTCTTCAGTGTTGTCTCCTACACTCCATCCCTTTGTCTTTTCCCTCTTCTATATGCTAACATTTATCTTCCACAGTTGTTACTTTTGATGGAGGCAATGTCTTCTCAGCTCCTACTGAGAAATTAAGTAAATACTTCTTGAAAGGTTCGCTATGATTCATTGTCTCAGTTGTTTTTTTACATTGTACTTTGGGCTCTGGGATACATGTGCATATCCTGCATCTTGCAGGATTGTTGCATAGGTACATATATGTCATGGTGGTTTGCTGTCTCCATCCCCCGCAACCCCCTGCCCCGTCGCGTGCACAGGCATTTCTCCCAGTGTTATCCCTCCCCATCTTCCCCCCAACCCCTGTCCCTGCCCTTCCCTCCCCTCCAATTATCTCAGTTTTCTTTAGCCTTTTTGTTTATCTGTTCATCTTAGGTCCTTTTATTTCTTTTATAACTCTTCCAAAATGGCTGGTGATCCTTGCTTGACTGTTCACATTTATGAATGAAAACTAGACCAGGTGTCTGGAGTGACTTTCCTTGGCAGATGTCAGTCTGGCAGTGGGTTAGACTATCATCCAGTAAATATTCATTCCCTCCCCTGCTGGCCTCATGAGGGAAGCCTGATCCCTGGTCATGTTCTCTCACTCCTCTGCGTGTTCTCTGTGGTTCATGGAAACTGCCTGCACTCAGTCCCTGTTCAGCTCTGCTGCTGGGGGACCAAATTGAAACAGAACCTGCCCCAGTTTACCCAATGTCACCCTCTGCTAATTACCATCTCATTTGGCTAAGAAAATATATCTTCAGGCTGAGTGCAGTGGCTCACACCTGTAATCCCAACACTTTGGGAGGCCGAGGCGGGCGGATCACCTGAGCTCAGGAGTTCAAGACCAGCCTGGCCAACATGGCGAAACCCCTTCTCTATTGAAAATACAAAAATTAGCCAGACTTGGTAGTGAGTGCCTGTAATCCCAGCTACTCGGGGGGCTGAGGCAAGAGAATCACTTGAACCCAGGGAGCGGAGGTTGCAGTGAGCCAAGATTGCGTGACTGCACTCCAGCCTGAGAGACAAAGCAGGACTCCATCTCAAAAAAAAGAAAATGTATCTTTCTAAAGTATCTGTGTGTGCGTGTGCATGTGCGCGTGTGCATATGTGTGACATTCCCTTCTAGTGACAGTTTCCTAGCAAAAGAAAAGAGAAATATAATGTATGGTAATTTGGTATCTAGAAAGTTAATTTATATTCTGCTATCGATAGCCATGACCATTTGGTCAGCTCACTTCTGTGGGCCTGTTTCTCATGAAGTAGAGTTTAAAACACATTCATGATTCCCAAACTAGGGATCTGGAAAGTAGTAAAGATGATCTAAATAGTCTTAATGGTTTTTAAAAGCTAAGACAAGGCCACTCGAGCTATTAGCTGATTATTGCGGGGAGTGGAATGGAATAGAATGAAGCTTGGAGCGGGCGAAGAACACAGAACTCTCAATGTGAGAAAGGTGGGCACTGGAGCACCTGCTGAGCTCCCTGCTCAGCCCCAGCCCCAGCTGTAGGACCTTCAGCCGACCGTCTCAGACCCAGCACCATGTGCCTTGAGTGTATGGCAGAGGGGCTTGGGCTCACTGAGCAGTCACCATATATGCAGTCTTCCAGGGATATGCCCTGAGCTCAGGAGGAAATTCACTTCTTCATGCCAGGGAACCCACTTTGTTATACTCCAGGCAACGTGGAGATACGGAAATGAAAAGATTCAGGTCTCAAGGGGCTTGAAGTCTGATTCACTGAAATAATTTTTAGTTTCCAGAAGCATGAAACAGGCCCAAGAGGGCTATGTTGGCAAAACAGATGGCAGAGAGGAGCTGGCCAGAGGCATCTGTGTGGGGACTCTGAGAGAGTGGCCGACTCCAGATGGCTGCAGACAGGAGTCAGGTGGAAAAAACACACAGAACAACCAGGATGCTTCTGGCTGCAAGGACCTGAAACCTAAGGGGGTGATATTGGTTAAACTGTGGTAGGCCTTGTCTTAGTGTGGGCTCCACCTGACTTCAACAGTCAGGAGTTTATTTTCTCACATGACAAGAAGTGGAGTAGGGTGGCTCTGGGTTTGATTTATCCAGCAGTTCAATTACATCTTTGATTTTTTTTTCCCATTCTTTCCTTTTTCCTCTCTGCCATTTTTCTGGCATTCTCACTTGCACAAAGCCAAGTGCAGAGGGAGAGAGAGGACAGAGAATCTTCCTGTGCTATTTTTTAAAAGGTCAATGAAAACCATTCTTAGAAGCCCCTGGGCAAATTTCTCTCAGAATCTTCTTGGCCAGAATTGTGTCACATGGATGTGGGATAGTCGTGGCCAGCCTAGACCAATCAGAACATAACCCTGAGTTTCAAGGAGGAGGGTGGATGCCAGAATGAAACCAGAGTTCCTTTAGAAAGGAAGGAATGGGAGAGGAGCAGGGAAGGCTCTAGACAGACAACTAACAGTGTTTGATACATATTACTTTCTTACATTTTTTGTAACTTAAGGTCCATTTTGTTTATTGCTAGAATATTTCATCTTAATTAGTGCCTGCTAGATTCTGTTTTATACATTGTCCTCTTCTCCCTGGAGTATTACCCAGGGTGAGGAAGCCTGTGGCCTCCATAGTATCAGGACATAGAGGATAGGGTCAGGGGCACATATGGTGCCTTGACTGCTTGCCACCTTTCTACTGTGGTTTGTTTTCTTTAAAAGAAAACTTATTTTATTTTAGAGATAAGGCCTCATTCTCTTGCCCAGGCTGGAGTACCATGGCACAATTGTGGCTCTCTGCAGCCTTGACTTTCCAGTCTCAAGGCATCCTCCCACCTCAGCCTCCTGAGTAGCTGGGACTATAGGTGCACACCACCAAGCCTGGATAATTTTTTATTTTTATTTTTTGTAGAGATGGGGGTCTTGCTGTATTGCCCAGGCTAGTCTTGAACTCCTGGCCTGAAGTGATCCACCCGCCTTAGCCTCCCAAAGTTCTGGGACTACAGGTGTGAGCCACCATGCCTAGCCCTAAAAAATTGTTAATTGTGGCAAACATGTAACATAAAATTTACCATTGTAACCATTTTTAAGTGTACAGATAATAGTGTTAAGTATATTCACATTGTGAAATAGATCTCCAGAACTTTTTCATCTTGTAATATGAAATCCTACACCCATTCATTGGACAACTTCCCATTCTCCCCCCTCCCCAACCCCCCGCAACCCTGACAAGCCTGTAGAAACCACAATTCTGTTTTCTGTTTCTATTAGTTTGACTACTCTAGAAACTTCATGTAAGTGGAATCGCTTGTCTTTTTGTGACTGGCCTATTTCACTTAACATAATGCATAATGTCCTCAAGGTTTATGTGTGTTGTAGCATATGACAGGATTTCCTTCCTTTTTAAGGCAGAATAATATTCCATTGTATGTTTATACCGTATTTTGTTCATCTAGTGCTCCATCAGTGGACATTTGGGTTGCTTGTACCTCTTGGCTATTGTGGATAATGCTTTTGTAAACATGGGTGAGCTAATATCTTTGAGATCCTGCTTTCAATTTAGATACATACCCAGAAGTGGAATTGCTAGGTCATAAGATTTAATTTTTGGAGAAGCCACCATGCTGTTTCTTTACAGTGGGTACATCATCTTACATCCCCCCCTACAACAGTGCACAGGGGTTCCAATTTCCCCACATCCTTGCCAACATTTGTTATTTCCTGTTTTTTTGATAGTGGCAATCCTAATAGGTGTGAGTATCTCATTGTGGTTTTATGAGGTTTAATTTGAGCATCTTTTCATATGCTTTTAGACCATTCATATATCTTCTTTGGAGGAATGTCTATGCAAGTCCTTTGCCCATTTTTAAACCGGGTTATTTTCTTGTTATTGAGTTGTAGGAGTTTTTATATATCTGGATATTAACATCAATCAGATATTATCATATATCAGATCTATAATTTGCAAATATGCTCTCCCATTCCATAGGTTGCCTTTTCACTCTGTAAATTGTTTTTCTGTGATGCACAGAAGTTTTTAAGTTTAATGAATTCCCATTTGTCTATTTTTTGTTGTTGCCTGTGTTTTTGATATTGCATTCAATAGATGATCGCCAAATCCAATGTCCTGAAGCTTTTCTCCTGTTTTCTTCTAGGAGTTTTACAATCTTGGGTCTTAGGTTTAGGTCTTTAATTCAGGTTGAGTGAATTTTTGCATATGGTATAAAGCTAGAGTCCCACTGCATTTTCTTACGGTTGGATACCCTGTTTCCCCAGCACTATTTGTTGAAGAGACTGGCCTTTTCTTATTCCCTTGCCCTTGTTGAAGATCATTTGACTATGTAAGCAAGACTTGTTGCTGGGGTCTGTACTCTGTTTCATTGGTCTACAGTGTCTGTCTTTATAACAGTATTATGCTATTTTTTTTTTTTTAAGACAGTCTCACTCTGTTGGCCAGGCTGGAGTGCAGTGGTGTGATCTTGGTTCACTGCAACCTCCACCTCCTTGGTTCAAGCAGTTCTATCTCAGCCTCCGAGTAGCTGGGATTACAGGCGCCCACTACCATGCCCAGCTGATTTTTGGTATTTTTAGTAGACACGGGGTTTCACCATTTTGGCCAAGCTGGTCTTGAACTCCTGACCTCAGGTGACCTGCCGGCCTCGGCCTCCCAAAGTGCTGGGATTACAGGCATGAGCCACTGCGCCTGGCCCACACTGTTTTGATTACTGTAGCTTTGTAATATGTTGTGAAAGGATGTGTGAGGCCTCCAACTTTAATCTTTTTCATGATTGTTTTGGCTATTGGGGATCCCTTGAGTTTCCATATGAATCTTAGGACAGTTTTTTTCACTCAAAAAAAAATGTCAGGAGGAGGACCCTGAGCCAGAGTTAGTTCTTAGCTTAAACTCTGCAGCAGTGGTTCTCAAAATGTGGTCCCGGGAGCCCATGGGGTCAAAACTATTTTGTAATAAAACTACAACATTACCTTCCCATTCTCCTTCTATTCCAAGTGTACACTGGAGTTGTCCAGAAGCTGCATGATATATGTTATCACAAGGGATTGAATACGGAAGTAGGTATGAGAATCCAGCTATCTTCTATTAAGATGTTCTATATATTCTAACAAAGACAATTGCAAAAATGTAAACAAATGCAGTCTTCATGAAAGGTTTTTGGTTTGCAAAAATATAGCTATTTTTAAAAAACATTTATGTTAAAATGAAATGTTTATTTTTATTTTTTAAAAAGTTGACACATTAAAAAAAAAACATTTCTTAGTCGTAATTTCTCAACAGGATAGAATTACCCACATAAAAAAAGGTCTTTGCAGTCCTCAGTAAGTTTTACAAGTATAAAAGGGTCCTGAGACCAAAAGGTCCACTGTTCCTCCAGAAGGCTACAGCTTTTTTTCTGGTGGCTTTAGGCTTCTGCTGTCCTTCAGTTACGTCCCTTCATGTCTCCTGGGACTCCTCCATTTGCCTTGAATTTCTCCTTCTGTTAGTTCCACTGCAGCGTGGCCACATGAGGGCAGCCGATTCCTCCCTGAGGCCTGTGGGGGCCTCAAGCCCGGGTCTTCACCAAGTTGGCCTCCGGCATCCAGTTCCCACCACCGAGTCTCTGGCTGGTGGGTACTGGAGAATCAAAGACGACAAACCAGGTCCTTGCTCTGTGGGGGACTCAGGCCCCCTGTGCTCTCCCTCCCAGGTGCCAGCGGAGAGGCCCCAGCCAGGGCCTGAGCACATCACAGGGTTGACATGTTTGGTGAATGACCATTATTACCTCTGTGTTGTGCAGAGCTGAGCACAGAATTTTGTCTTCCAGATCCTGAGCTTTAACCTGGAAGGGTTAGGCCTTCTTGCCATTGCCTGCAGGGAAAGAGCACCCTAGAACATTTAATGTTCAGGAGCATGCAGTAAAGTGGGAAAGGGAGAGGAGGTACTTTTTATCTAGTCTTGGATTAAGGTGGAAGTAAAGGGCATATGTGAAGTTTTCCCCAAAACTAGGGCTTTTTTTTTTTTTTTTTTAAATCAGAACAGTCATGGACATCTCTAGCAATGGAAAGCAGAGCCCTGCAGTCATTTAACATAGACATAATCTCTACATCCTGTTAGCCAACAGCCCCGGCAACTTCTCTCAACAATCTTAAAGTAACCTCGTGTGAAGGAGCTGGCTCAATGCTGGTCACTAGAAAGGGCGTGAGCTCTGAAGTCACAACACAAGGGTTCAAGTCCAACCCTCCCGGCTCCTGGTCTGTGCTCTTTCCCCTTTACTGTAAGGCCAACTTCACTTTGGTTTTTACCCCCAAATATTCATTAGTGTATTGAGTCCATGCAATGATACATAAAAAATCAGCAGTCTCTGATAAAGTGTGGCCTACTGGCTAAGAAGTGCAGGGCTTTGAAAGGATAGGCAAGGTAACATTCCTGGTTCCACCATGTATTAGCTGTGTAACCTCGGACAAGTTGCTTACCCTCTCTGAGTCTCAGTTTTTTTTAGCTGTAGAAAACAGATAATAATATTACAGGGTTGCTGACAGAATATGACATTAGGTTTCTAAAGTGCTTAATTCAGTACCTGGCTCACAGTAAGTGCGCAATAAACACCAGTTATAAACATCACTGCATTTGAAATTTACAACTCTTTCAAAGTTAAAGTAAGAAAGAATTTCAGAAGTCCTGTAATTCAGTGTTTTCCAAAGTGTGTTCAAAACACTCACTTCCCTCAAGATGTTCTGTGAAAAAGGGTTCTGTGGTCCAATATGATGGGTTGTATATTAAAGTCTCAGAGAAGCCACAAAGAAAGCTGTTGAACTTTGATTATTGCAATCTTTATCAAATGAATTTGACTGTAGAACTCTCTTCACACATCACATTTTTTTTTCTTTTTTGAGATTGAGTTTTGCTCTTGCTGCCCAGGCTGGAGTGCAATGGCATGATCTTGGCTAACTGCAACCTCTGCCTCCCGGGTTCAAGCGATTCTCCCGCCTCAGCCTCCTGAGTAGCTGGGATGACAGGCATGCACCACCACGTCCAGCTAATTTTGTATTTTTAGTAGAGGTGAGGTTTCTCCATATTGGTTAGGCTGTTCTCAAACTCCCGACCTCAGGTTATCTGCCCTCCTCGACCTCCCAAAATGCTGGGGTTACAGGTGTGAGCCACTGTGCTTGGCCCACACATCACTTTTTAACTTCCAGGTTGCTGGTAGACAGAGCTCAATCACCATTAACCACCACTGAGAATCATAAGAGATGCTAGATAACATTTATGGAGGGTTTGCTCTGTGCCAGACACTGTGATATGCACAAGGCATGTATTATCTCACTCTATTCATGACACTAAGAAGTAGCGATACCGTGTTTTACGGATGAAAACATAGGCTTAGAAGAGCTAAGTAACTTGCCCACAGTTACATACAAGAAATCGTCAGCATGCAAACTCAGGTTGGCCTGGCTCTGGAATTCAGCCTTGCCACCACCCTGTGCAGTTTCCACAGCCTACTGCATCACTCCTGACTTTTGGACAGTCCTTCCTTGTATTGAGTTGAAATCCAATTCTAGTTCCAATCGCTTTCTCCAGGGTGCACATAAATATATGGTGAAACATATATTTAGTTTCAATTCTAAATATCCTTTATTTGTCATTGTTTCTGGAGTTGTGTTTATTCTGTTCCTTTTTCTCTCTCTCTTGTTTTTTGAAATGGAGTTTCACTCTTGTTGCCCAGGCTGGAGTGTAATGGTGCGATTTCAGCTGACTGTAATCTCTGCCTCCTGGGTTCAAGTGATTCTCCTGTCTCAGCCTCCTGAGTAGCTGGGATGACAGGCATGCACCACCACATCTGGCTAATTTTTGTATTTTTAGTAGAGAGGGGGTTTTTCCATGTTGGTCAGGCTAGTCTTGAGCTCCCGACCTCAGGTGATCCGCCTGCCTCGGTCTCCCAAAGTGCTGGGATTACAGGTGTGAGCCACCGCACCTTGCCTCCTTTTTCTCTTGGCTTGCTCAAATACTTCAGCATTTCATTTGGACTAAACAACTCAAAACTGAACACAATTTTGTCTGCTCTCTTACAGTATGATATTTGCATTTTTAGGAAGTCACACATTATCAAAACATATAAGCACTATTTTTTCTTTTTTTTTTTGAGACAGAGTCTCACTCTGTCACCCAGGCTGGAGTGCCATGGCACAATTTCGGCTTACCACAACCTCTGCCTCCCAGGTTCAAGCGATTCTCATGCCTCAGCCTCCTGAGTAGCTGGGATTACAGGTGCCTGCCACCATACCAAGCTAATTTTTGCTTTTTTAGTAGAGACACGGTTTCACCCTGTTGATCAGGCTAGTCTCAAACTCCTGACCTCGTGATCAGCCTGCCTCGGCTTCCCAAAGTGCTGGATTACAGGCGTGAGCCACTGCATCTGGTAGAACTAAATTTTTTTTATGTCCATAGCAGCACATTGTTAACAGTTTCTCACCAGTAGCACTACTTTTATTACTTTTATGACTAATTGTCTCCTTGTTTAGTAAACAAAGCACAAAGCCACTAAAACCAAGTAGCTGGGCTATTCATAGTAGCTTTCCCCCCACACACTGTGATTGTTCCTAACTACAATCTGTTTGTAACCAGCAGCAGTTCCTAGTGATGCAAATAGTGCTTTCCATTTAAACAATTTCATTATAGCCAATTCTAGTTCTGAAAATATTACTGCAAGAAAAACACTTGAATTCTCAGTGTGGTTTGACCAACATAGCTTGGAACGATCACTTCCCTTGTTCTGAGCATTATACTTCACTAATGCAGCCAGGATCTCATTTATTTTGGGTAGCTGTATTACCCTATGTATACCTATGGAGCTTGTTTCCAACCCAAATTAATTTTCTCCTACAATTCTGCTGTACATCAACAGTTACATTTTGGAGCCCACATGAGAGGATACTATACTTAACATCTGTTCAAGTTCATCTGTTTAGGTCTGGCATGTTGTTCCAGCCTGTGCGGATCATCTAGGAGGGCCAATCATTCTCCCTCAGCCTGTGTCCTCTGTGAAACTGATAAACCTGCTCCAGAGCAGCACTTTCCAACAGGAGGTTCTGTGAAGATGGACATGTACCAGATCTGTGCAGTCCAATATGGTAGCCACTAGCCACACGCAGTTTTCGAGCACTTGAAATGAGGCTCGTGCAACTGAGAACTGAATTTTAAGTTGTCTTTAATTTTAATTACTTTAAATAGTCCCATATGGCTAATAGAGATCACATGGGACAGTGTCACAGCTCTAGATGTTCACCTGAAATGCAGGTAAAAATATTAAGTAGAACAGGGACCTGCTTCTGTCACTGGAGTCCAAACTCTGGACCAGGGATGGTCATTCAAGGATTATCAACCACCTGTATTTATAATAACTCGGTGTACAGTTTTGTCCACCAGCACATATAAGTATCAGTGAAGGATTTTGTCAAGTGCCTTGTAAAAAGCAAGATAGCCTAGATGTATGTGGCACTGCCCTGTTCTACCAGCCTTATGATTTGTTTTCCTAGAAATCAGGGTGGGCTTTTTTTTTTTTTTCTGTTTGTAGAAATAATACATGCCTACTGTGGCAAAATGCAGGTAAGTACGTAGAGGAAATTAACAATGACCAAAATTCTGCCATCTTGAGATAACTATTGTTAACATTTCAGCATTTTTCTTCAGCTTTTTTCTCTGTTGGTATTTTTCACATCACTGAAATCATACCTTCTCTGTTACTTACATTCTGTTTTTTTTAATTTTCAAAAATCCTTAAAAAAATTTTTAATTGACAAAAATGTATTTCTTTATCATGTACAGCATGCTGTTTTCAAGTATGTATACACTGTGGAATGGCTAAATCAAGTTAATAAGCACACACATTACTTCACATATGTATCATTTTTTGTGGTAAGAACACAACCTCAGCAATTTTCAAGAATACAATAAATTGTTATTAACTATAGTTATATAAACCAAAAATAAAATTCTAAGGCCCTGCAACCATTTGAAAGGACCCCTCCTCCCAGCTAGGGCATTCCAAAGTTAGCCTAAAAAACTGGTTCAGGCCATGACAGGAAGAAAGGGTTGGACATCCCTTATTATACTCTCCTCCCTTTGGGATTTCAGGAAAAGCCGACCAGCATTTAACATCAATACAGACCTTAAGTCTGCTAAGAAACATTTAGAATCTCTTCTCTCCAAAGCCTGCTACCTGAAGGCTTCACCTGCATGATCAAACTCTGGTCTCCACAACCCCTTATTGTAATCCAGACATCTCTTTCTATTCATAATAACCAATTGCCAATCAAAAATTTAAAATCTACCTATAACCTGGAAGTCCCCCCATTTCAAGTTTTCCCACCTTTCTGGACCAAACCAATGTATATCTTCTATGTTTTGGTGTCTCATGTCTCTCTAAAATGTATAAAACTAGGCTGTACCTCAACCACCCTGGCCACATGTTCTGAGGGTCTCCTGCAGGCTGTGTCATGGGCCATTGGTCACTCATATTTGGCTCAGGATAAATCTCTTCAAATATTTTACAGAATTAGACTCTTTTCATCGGTAACACCATGTTGCATAACAGATCTCTTGAACATATCCCTCTTATCTAACTGAAATTTTCATCCTTTGACTAAGCCTCTCCAACTCTGCCTCCCAGCCCTTGGCCACCACCACGGTACTCTCTGCTTCTACCAGTTCAACTTTTTTTTTTTTTTTTTTTTTTTTTTGAGATGGAGTCTCACTCTTGTTGCCCAGGCTGGAGTGCAATGGCATGATCTTGGCTCACTGCGGCCTCTGCCTCCCAAGTTCAAATGATTCTTCTGCTTCAGCCTCCCGTACGAGTTCAACTTTTTCAGATTCCATGTGTAAGTAAGATCATGCAGTATCTGTCTTTCTGTGCCTGACTTATTTCACTTAATATAATGCCTCCAGGTTCATCCATGTTCTTGCAAATGACAGGATTTCCTTCTTTTCTAAGGCTGAATAGTATTCCACTGTGTATATATACCATAGTTTCTTTATCCATTCATGCACTGATGAATGCTTAAGTTGATTCCATTGTTTTGGCCATTGTGAATAATGCTGTAATGAACGTGGCAGTGCAGATACTTCTTTAACATACTGATTTCATTTTCTTTGTATATGTATATATTACAGTAGTGGGATTGCTGGATTATATGGTGGTGCTGTTTATAATTTTTTGCTTTTCACATTTTCTCTATTATTTTTAATTTTTAAGAGTATTTTACAAACATTTCCCACATTATTAAATACTCTTTGAAAACAATCTTGAAGGCTGTATGATAACTCATTGTATCAGTGGTTAATAATCTCCATAGCCATTCCCCTGTTGCTCTACTTTCAGCTTGCATCTAAGTTTTTGCTATTACAAATAAAACTGTGCTGAACATCTTCTTGTGCAAAATAACTTCCTGAAGGTGTATTATTAAATCTAAGAATGTGAACATTGTTAAGGCTAACTCTTCTGAAAGAGGAAATACGATTATCCTGGACCACATGCTGGTTCTTAGTGGCCAATTCTTTCCCTTCTGAATATTCAAGGCCACCCATTTCATCCTGTCTTTTAGCCCCTCATCCCATATTAATGTCGAGTTCACCTTTATATACTTTTTACATTCTAATTTCTTAGCCCTTTTGAAAATCAGGAAGACATTGCCTGCCTCATCAGTCTTCCAGAAATATTTCTGTTGATGAAGATTCCTTAAAAATGAAGTCTCTGATCTGTGAGCTCCCTCAGTACTCTTGAGTATGATATATACAGTTCAGAAGACCTGAGCTGTTCTGGCAGCAAAGTGCTTTCTTACTGCCTCCTTCTGTACTTGGAGCTTCAAGTTCTCTTTCCAATAGTGCTCTTCAACTTTCCATCCTGACCATAATTCTCTTTAATAAGGGAAACCAAAGGAGTGTGTCACAGAGAGTGCCAGTCGCTGGGCCAAATTCATGCTCTCCTCTACTTCCCAGGCACACAGCTGGGGGACATCTCCCAGACTCCCCTGCAGCCAGGTGTGGCCATGTCATTGAGGTCCAGCCAGCGAAGCATGGGCAGAAGTAATGTGTGCCTCTGCCAGCCTGGCCATTAAGATCCCTGAATGAAGTGGAGATGACACCCAGAGAGACCTTGGAATTCACATGATGAAGAGGCCAGAGCTTTTGTCAGGCAGTGTGGAGGAGGAGCACCCTGATGACCCACTCACCCCTCGACAGTTGTGTTTGACTGTGGACCTGTTTTCTCTTTGGCCACTCTGGGCTCATTTTCAGTTATAACCTCATTGCTTCTGCCTGAGCTGTCCTTCCTTTATCTCAGATCATGAGATCAAGCATGCCTAATTTTTCTCCAAATACCTTGGGATTCTCCTTCCGAAATTTTGGTACAGAGTCAAGCTGTCCCAGGCTCCTGGATGACAGGGAGCTTTCTCTTACTCTCATCTTACAGTTTCCCCTAGCAGTGCAGAATTAGATCCAAAATGGTGCTTCTCTTCATAATTTTCTCTGCTTTCTGAGAAATGGAATTTTCATTTTGGTAAGAATTTGACAGAAATGGTATTTGAAATTTTAATAGAATTGAGAGAAAACATTCATAGCCACAGTTGTCTGGTATGTAATGAAGGTAGATCTTGCTGAATGGAACATCCTTTTCTGCTAGTTGGTGGGTTTAAATGGCTGAGTTCAGTAGGAGTGGTAGAGAAATAAATGACTCTGCAGAATAAAGGGAGAAGGATTTGGATTTCTGGAAGCAATACTAAAGGGAAGGAGTAAGGAAGAGAGATGGGAAAATGAGGAGAGCAGGCTGCACCACTCCATAAGGGGAACCAGCCGAAAATCCTCATGGGACCGGATGGCTTAAGAGCTTTTGAGAACAGTGGTGTCTAATATTTCATTTGAAGTTGTTGCGTAGATCTCCACTCCCTTGAGGGGTTGGTACTGGGCTGGACAGGCATTGGGGTTCACTTGGGGTGGCTGGCAAAATATTAGGGAAAGTTAGATTATAGTCTCAAACCTTTTGGAAGGCCAAAAGTTCTGATGGAACAGGCTGAAGACAGCCAATGTTAGAATTTTAAGTCATAGGGTAAAAGAACAATAAGGTTTCCCCAGCTAAATCTGTTTACCCCACATTCCTTTGTCTCTACTCTATTGTGTTTGCTGATGTAAACTTTGTGCTGATGGCCCTCTCAGGGAGATGTCAAAGGGGAATTGCCCGTTAATAGTGTTTACTCTGGGCCTTGGAACCAAAAGCTTTTGTCATTCGTAAAGCCACTCTTTTAACCATGTTAATTATCCACAAGCATGTTGACTTAAAAACCTCTTTTACAAAATTTATACTGAATAAATGTAAGGATGGAGAGGGAGTCTTGGTCAATTGGCTGCCATCACCCTCTGTAAGCAGCCGAGGACCATCCCTAACCCACCCAAATCACTGAATCAGGTGTGAAAGTGTGTTTATTCATCCATCGTTGAGTCAGGGTCTACTGGACAGACCTCCACAGGTGGTGGTCAGCATCTCAGGTGGTGACCCCGATGTGAACAAGGTCACAGGTGGTGCCCCGTGTGGGGGACCCCATGTGAGGTGACCCGATGTGACACTTGCCACAGCTGGCGCACGAACAGGGACCCACAGACATGATCAAGGAGAGACAGGGACAGCACACAGATGCTGAGAGAGTCCACAAGCTGAATTCTCCAGGTGCAGGGGCTGAGAAGCAGCAGTGACTATAAATGTGAGCCTCTGCCCTCCTTCTGCCCTGGCCTGCCTCCTGAGAACTTGCCAAACTTTTGAGATGGAATTTAGACTTCCAAAGGATGGAGAATAGAAGTTTGAACCAATCTTATCTAGGGAGGCTCCCACTGACATCCAAATTATGTAATAAACATGGCCACTGGTAAAATACTACTACTATTACTATCACAAAAATAAGAAATTAAGTAGTTAGGTCAGGAATTTGGCCCCTTCAAACACCGAGGCCGGAGAGATTGTGCAGTGTGCCTCAGGGACACTGTGCTCTTGTTCTCAGGTTCTCTGGCTCCTATTCCCTGTGTCCTCAGTCCTTGCCTGTGAAAAGAGTGCAGTGAGCAGGGTAGCTCCTCACCCTTCTCCTCGGGTACCAGGTGCTCCTGGGTCCTCAAAGGCTCAGCTCTTCCTTGAGCAGCTCCCGCAGGGGCTGTTGGTTTTATCAATGACTCATTCTGTCAAAGAGCTCAGCTCAGGGGTACACATTTGGGGAGTGAGTTTCCTACTACCTTGGAGACAAGTTTTTTTTCCTAATAAGGGGAAGCATGTGAGAAATACATTCATTAATAAGTTCGTCATTGGCCATAAAAATATTTTATCTGTTGGCAGAAGGCCTAAATCTGTGTTTCCATGGAAGATTTACTCCTCAAACCAGAAGGATGAACTAAAGGTGGTGAGACACTGGGGCCATCTAGGCAGCCATGGAGAAAGACTCTGTGGATCTGACCTACCGTTCTCTTCTTGTCCAGATAAGGATGTGTGTTTCTGTGTTGACTGGTGAGGACAGGAGGAGGTTTCCTGAGTGCAGAGTGCCAAAGCGCAAAGCCTGAGATAAAAAGTCATAAATAGACCTAGAGCCTGACCCAGAGCCAGGCCCAGTGTCCTTGGGCTGGTAAGACTTGCAGGCCAGGTCCAGTTGGGGAGGGGGGACTGGGGCTGAGCAGCTGCTGTGGAAATTTCCATGGGTTGTCCACTAGCTCTTGGTAAGCTCTTGCACTCGGCATGGCAGGGACAGGACATGGGTTATGAAAGAGGCACAAGACTTAGTCCAAGCTTATAAGGAGCTAGGCCCCTAGAGAAAAGACTCTTGCCAAAGTAGCAAGTAAACAAACAGTTTGGAAAAATCTTGAAACAAAGTTGTAAATAAGGTCAAAGCATGGAACCAGTCAAGAAAAGTATCACCTTCCAATTATTAGAACCTCGTTTCACCTTCTCAGGAAAATGTTGAAAATATGAACTTCACATTAAGGTAAAAGCAGATTTCATTATTTTAAATACTAATAAAGAGGTCACAAACAATACATTAGTTTTTTGAAGAAAAAAAATTTTTTTACAGGAGTTTTAAAATGTATTTTAAATTGAATGGTTATTTCATGTTTTCTTAAAACAATTATTGTATTAACTAAAAATAAACTAGGTAGTTTGTTCACATAACAGATAGACACTCAAAGACATGCTTACAGATTTTCCACTTATCCATTCTTCTGTTCTCAGCATTACTTCAAATGCCTCATTCCGTCAGCATGTTGAATTGTTCAGCCTCTTTTACATCATTTCCAGGGGCATCTCTGGGAGAAGTGATGCCTATCTTCCCTCAGCACACTGATAACTCCAATATACCCACAATTCATACCTTTTCTTTTCTCTGAGGTGTGCCACTTTTTGGCACGACAGAAAAAACACCCTACTAGGATTTGAAAAACTAAATTCTGGGCTGGGTTAGGTCATAAACTACAGAAACCTTAGGTCATATATTCTCCCCAGGCGCTTGTTTCTCCACTGCAAAAAATAATTCATATTTGCTCAGTCCTTTGTAGTCCTTCACTATTTCCCTGATCTTCATGATAACCCTTAAATTTAAGTCAAGTAGCATTATGCTCATTTTATAGAAGAAATTCAATCTCAAAGAGGATATGGTCTCCCAAAGATCTCACAAGTAGTCATATATTAGGCAGAGCTAAACTCACACACTCTCACTCAAGAACCTAGTACCGGTACATGCCATGCTAGTAAGTTTGCTGAAATGGATGAAGCAGCAATTTCTCAGGTCCCTTCCAATGATCCTATTCTCTGCTCCTACTTGCTATTTTTTCTCTCCTCTCTCAACTAGTGTTAACACCCAAAACTATATATAATCACCAAATTTCATTTACCATGGTTTTTTGATTTAATCTTAAAATGTTTCTATTTCCATGTTAAATCTAGAGAAATGTTACTTTTTCAAAAGTTCCTACTGCTGCCTGCCTCTCTGAAGCCATGGGACTTACCTATTTGTTTGCCAAAGCAGAAATTCCCAACATTTTGTAAACACCACTAATTACTTTTTATAACTGTAAAGACAATTATTCCATACTTAAAGCCAATTCAAAATAAAATAAATCCTCAATACTTTTTATTCCCTGGAGTAGTAATTTTAATTAGATTCTATTGATTTATTATTTTCTCCTGTGTGCCTTTATTTGAGAAACACTGTTAGTCTACTTTGCTATCAAGTCTCTTTCCCTAACAAGAAAATGTCAGTCTTAAGAGTCAGGAAAGCTTTTACTTTCACTATCACATATGAAGAATGAACTAAACATCGAACTTGGAAAGTAAAACTTAAATGAGGGATTCAGGACATTTCCCAAGGGGTCATATGACCAATTTAAAAGTGGGTTTGATGTGCCTAAAATAACAAATTAACTCTTTTACTTAAAGGTGCCAATGTGCTGATTAGTCATGCTGACATGCATATATGAAATATGCCTAAACCAAATTAAAAGAAAACAAAATACGTTCTATGGCAATCTTGAAAAGTCAGGGAGCCCAATAAATATTAATAGTATGCTCTCACAATGAGAGCATTAAACACTTGGTAAATTAACATAATTTAATAAAAAATGAGAAAATATACAGGATGAGGGGTGAGGAGTACACATGAGACATTTTTGTGACTTTCTTCATTTTGATTGTATTGCTTTCTTGTCTTCAGGAGGGAAGATTTTGACTTCAAAATTAACAAAATATTTAAGAAGGGAATTCACATCTTCCTGTTCTAGATGGTATTCTTGTGCTATTTTCTCAGCAGTCCATGTTTCTGGATAAAGCTTATGACCATTGAGAAGTGTCAATCTTTCTACATGGAAATTTTGCCTTTGGGAATGCTCTTAATATTTATCATATCAAAGTGATGGCCTTTCAGCAATCTGAATTCCTTTGGCTCTTGACATGTGTCAGCAGCTTTTACCTGCACGAAAGACACAGGATCTTTGGAATCAATTTAGAAATCAATTTTAGAAATGACAGTAGCTTGTCACCTTTACGGGCAATCTCTCTCTTAATTTCGGGATAGACTCTAATCTGCTCTCACAGGAGGCTGTTGGTAGAGGAGTGCCTGCAGCAGGAGAGGGCTTCATCTTGCTGATTTCCCATTCTGCTCGGTTCTCTAGGTTGAAATTCCTGATCCCGCAAGTCACCACAGCCCCCATCTCCTCATAACATGATGCTGTCAGGTTCATGCCGCATGTCAGAAAAAACTTTTTATAATTAATCACCACTTGCCAGAGTTTGAGATACTCTTAAGAATTCAGGTTAAACTTATGAATTGTTTTTAATACAGAACAATGACAAATTATCCAAAGACATTAGTTCCATGTATTGGTAATTGTTACCAAAAGCCTTACAGTGTGAAATTTTGTAAAATCAATGTTGCAACTATCCTAGGAATTGGAGATTTGTGTTTTTCTCTTCTCTAGTAAGATTCAGGTCGTGTGTGTGTTTGTGTACAAGTGTGTGCACACTTGTGCATGTGCAATGAACCCACAATGCTCGCCATAATGCTGCACTCCCAATGCACTGGTTGAGATGCCTTTGCTTCTAAGTAAAGAAGCCATGAAGAGGATATATTAGTTCACATGGCTGAAATGTTAAATGTTAGGGCAGCCTTCTAAGCTTTAATCAGGGCTCCAGCTCCATTTCTCTCTAGTTCTCTCTGCCCTGCCCTTTTGTGGCCAGATTCCTTTTCAGGCTGGCTCTTTCATGGTGGCAGGATAGACATCTTGCTCTTGTTGTTACTCAGCCAACAACAACTTTTCTAAGGAGAGAGGAGCTGTTGTTTCCTACAGTCATTGCATAGAAGTCCTGAGCTTCCTTCTGATTGGACTATCACAGGATCAGTCATTGAGGGCGTGCCATGTGCTGGTTGGCTCAGGCTCAAACACCTATCACTCTATCAAGTGAGTTTGGATTGACTTATACGAGGGGACATGATATGGTTTGGCTGTGTCCCCACCCAAATCTCATCTTGAGTTGTAGCTCGCATACTTCCCCACATGTCATGGGAGGGAGCTGGTGGGAGGTAATTGAATGATGGGGTGGGTGGGGGGCCTTTCCCATGCTGTTCTTGTGATAGTGAATAATTCTTGTGAGATCTGATGGTTTTATAAAGGGGAGTTCCCATGCACAAGCTCTCTTGCCTGCCACCATGTAAGATGTGACTTTGCTCCTCATTCACCTTCTGCCACGATTGTGAGGCCTCCCAAGCCATGTGGAGCTGTGAATCAGCTAAACCTCTTGCCTTTATAAATTACCCAATCTTGGATATGTCTTTAGTAGCAGCATGAGAACAGACTAATATAGTAAACTGGTACCGATAGCGGGGTGCTGCTGTAAAGATACCCAAAAATGTGGAAGCAACTTTGGAACTGGGTAACAGGCAGATGTTGGAACAGTTTGGAGGGCTTGAAACTTCCTAGAGACTTGTTGAATAGCTTTCACCAAAATGCTGATAGTGATATGGACAGTAACATCAAGGCTGAGGTGGTCATATCACTATCAGCCTCATCCAGGCTGAGATGGAGATGAGGTACTTGTTGGGAACTGGAGTAAAGGTCACTCTTGCTATGCAAAGAAGCTGGTGGCATTTTGTCCTTGCCCTAGAGAGCTGTGGAACTTTGAACTTGAGAGAGATGATTTGGGGTTTATCTGGCAGAAGAAATTTCTTTGTTTTTTTTTTTTTTTTAAATAATTTTAAATTTTAGACCTTAAAATAAAAAAATACATTTATTTCTTTTTTTAAAGCTGGGGTTTCACCATGTTGGTCAGGCTGGTCTTGAACTCCCAACCTCAGGTGATCCGCCCACCTTGGCCTCCAAAGTGCTTGGATTACAGGCGTGAGCCACCGTGCCCAGTGGCAGAAGAAATTTCTAAGTGGCAAAGTGTTCAGGAGAAAGCAGAGCATAAAGTTTGGAAAATTTGCAGCCTGGCAATGCCATAGAAAAGAAAAACCCATTTTCTGGGGAGAAATTCAAGCTAGCTGCAGAAATTTACATAAGTAACAAGGAGCCCAATGTTAATCACCAAGACAAAGGGGCAAATCTCCAGGGCATGTCAGAGGTCTTCACGGCAGCCCCTCCTATCACAGGCTCAGAGGCCTAGGAGGCCTTCTGCCATGATTGTGAGGCCTTCACAGCCATGTGGAACTGTGAGTCCATTAAACCTCCTTCCTTTATAAATTACCCAGTCTCAGTTAGCAGCATGAGAACAGACTGAGAGAGGGCACCACACCCCTGGAGCTGGGTGAGAACAGTGCCACTGAAACTGATGGTGGCTACACAATGGGGAGGAGAAGGGGTGATACACATTCCCATGTCGCCACACCTTGGTAACAATTTAAACTTTTTTTTTTTTTTTGCTTTGAAGGGTACTTTCTAGGTATAAGGCACTGTAAGAAATATAATGATATACAGCTGACAATCTATTAGGTATAAAAGGACAAGCTGACAAATAACTACAATACACTATTAGGTGTAATGTAAAAATGACACATGTAAATGCAAAAACCAAGTACATGGTAAATGCAAAGGAGAGAGATAGATTGTTTCTGACTGAGGTGATCAGAGAGGTGTCGCATAGCAAATAATGCTGGAATTAGGTCTTAAAGAGTGAGTGGGATTTTAATGATTACAGGTGAGAAGGAGGGGCACGGGAGGTGAGGAGCTTTAAGAGTTAAAGACCCAGAGGCAGAAAGCCAAGGGAGAGTTGGAGAAAGGGCCCAGGTAAGTTGGAGCACAAGTTCTAGAAGTTGCTGCTAAGGCAAGAAATGTTTCCCCAATACAAAGAAGTCTCAGAGTTCAGATAATACCTGAGGAACGAGGATAATAAAGTCAGGGTGCAAGGTGATGACATCTTTATTTTCTCTCATAAAGAAACCTGGGTCAAGCCTCCAATTCACCTGATTAGTAGAAAATTCAGTATCTCCTCCATGGGGCTCACCCACTCCTTAATTGTGTTCAACCCAATGCTTTACATAGTCCTGACTTTCACATGCAGGCAGAGGCCACTGGTCTCTAGTCAGTCCAGTAGCCAACACCCATTCCCAGGTCTCTGTGGCTCCTCAGGGAGGATAGTCCCACTCATGTCACTTTGAACTTGGTCATGAGTGTTCCTTCCTAGGGTCCAGGGCCATGATCTCAGAGCTCTGCTTTTCAGTTAAATTCACAGCTTCCTCACCTGTCAAGTTACTCACTGTCCCAAGGACTTTGGATAAGAAGTAGCTTGGGATATCCATGTGGATGCAGAATTCCCTTATTTATTTATTATTATTATTATTATTTTGAGACAGAGTGTCACTCTGAGGGAGCACAGTGGTACAATCCCAGCTCACTATAACCTCTGCCTCTCAGGTTCAAGTGATTCTTCTGCCTCAGCCCCCTGAGTAACTGGGACTACAGGTGCCTGCCACCATGCCTGGCTGATTTTTGTATTTTTAGTAGAGATGGGGTTTCACCATGTTGGCCAGGCTGGTCTCAAACTCCTGACCTCAGGTGATCCTCACTCCCAAAGTGCTGGGATTACAGGCATAAGTCACCACACCCAGCCCTGGATGCAGAATTCCTATCCTCTGTTCTTTTCTAGGATCCAACCACACCAGAAGGCAGGGAGATTTTTCTTGTTGACTGTCCCTCAACCCCCACCATGGGCTTCCCCCTTGTGTACCCTTCCCTTGCCACACCCCCCCGGGGTTTGTCGGGGTGGAGGCACCTATCTGAAATACCTTACCATGACCAGGGATACTGACATTTCTCTGACTGGTGTGAGGAAAGAAAATAAAACCCAAAGTTCAGATACTACTGGAACATTCTGTTCTCGGATTTTTAGGTCCATACCTCTTAGTTTCTTCCAGGATTGCTTATTTCATCCAAGGGCGCTAGGCCCTCCTGTGCTCTTTTATTAAAAGTTCATCACCATGCCCAGCTAATTTTTGTATTTTTAGTAGAGACCAGATAGGGTGGCGGAGGCAGGAGAATCACTTGAACCCCAGGCAGCAGAGGTTGTAGTGAGCCGAGATCATGCCAGTGTACTCCAGCCTGGGCAACAGAGCAAGACTCTGTCTTGAAAATAAATAAATAAAAAGATTCATATTGGCCAAGTGCAGTGGCTCACGCCTGTAATCCCAGTACTCTGGGAGGCCAAGGCAGGCAGATCACGAGGTCAAGAGTTTGAGACCAGCCTGACCAACATGGAAAAACCGCATCTCTACTAAAAATACAAAGTTACCCAGGCATGTTGGTGCATGCCTGTAATCCCAGCTACTCAGGAGGCTGAGGCAGGAGAATTGCTTGAATCTGGGAGGTGAAGGTTGCAGTGAGCTGAGATTGTGCCATTGCACTCCAGCCTGGGCAACAAGAGTGAAACTCCATCTCAAAAAAAAAAAAAAAAAAAAAAAAAAACCCCACAAAAGTTTATATTGACATTTAACCTTCTTGTTCATTGGCAAAATCTGGTCCTTGGTCTGTCCTCACTTTGAAGTTGAAATTCTTTTATTTGCAGCCACTTAGACCCTGCCTTGATGACATTTCCTGCCCACAGCAGGCTCTGAACTAAGCCTCACTATCTGTTTTGGACACATGGTGACTCTCGTTTCTAAATTCCCCTTCCCAACTGCACTCTCTTCACCCTGCTTCTGTATACTCACAAGGAAGTGGGCAACAATTTGTCAGAATTAGGCCTGGCTCATGGTTTGCAGCTTCTCACCTATTTGCTGCTTCTCTAGTTTATAAACTTGGGGCCCAAATATGGAAGTTACTCCAAAACTTATGTGAAGAGAGAGAGAGAGACTCAGTCTCACTCACTCTGTCACCCAGGCTGGAGTGCTGTGGTGCGATCTTAGCTCACTGCAACCTCCATGTCTTGGACTCAAGTGATTCTCCTGCCTCAGCCTCCAAGTAGCTGGGACTACAGGCGTGCACCACCACACCTGGCTGATTTTTTTTGTATTTTTAGTAGAGATGGGGTTTCGCCATGTTGGCCAGGCTGGTCTCGAACCCCTGACCTCAGATGATCTGCCCACCTCAGCCTCCCAAAGTGTTGGATTACTGGTGTGAGCCACGGCGCCGGGCCTATATGCTTTTTTTCAATTCAATGGTTACTTCCTAATTTATGTTGTCCAACCAGTTATTTTCCCTTAATGGAATCAACCTAGAATAGTTGCCTGGGGAGAGGGAGCAAGGGGGCAGTGATTGGAAAGAGACGTGAAGGAACTTTTTGGAGGGATAAAATTCTTCTACATTTTTAATTTTTAATTTTTTTTTTTTTTTTTTTTTTTTTGAGACAGAGTCTCGTTTTTGTTGCCCAGGCTGGAGTACAATGGCATGATCTTGGCTCATCACAACCTCCACCTCCAGGGTTCAAGACATTCTCCTGCCTGAGCCTCTTGAGAAGCTGGGATTACAGGTATGTACCACCACACCCAGTCAATTTTTGTATTTTTAGTAGAGACGGGGTTTCTCCATGTTGGTCAGGTTGGTCTCGAATTCTCGACTTCAGGTGATCTGCCTGCCTTGGCCACCCAAAGTGCTGGGATTACAGGTGTGAGCCACTGAGCCCGGCCAAATTGTTCTATATTTTGATGAAGGTGTTACAGGATATTTTCATTTGCAAAAATGTATGAACTGTAGACCTTAGATCTGTGCATTTTAACATATATAAAAATTATATCTCAGTTTAAGCATAGAAAAATTAAACCAATGATTATGATATACTTGGCGAATGTCCATATGCTACAGTGTGTTGAAAAGAAAAATAATGTCCTATTGAGAAGGTAGACATGTACTGCAGGCATCAGCTATGAAAACAGAAAAGCCAAAGACATTGTTAATGGACTGAGCTGGGATTTTTCCAGTTGTGGGGAGCTGAGCCTCTTCTGTAATGTGCTTAATCACTTCTAATTGTACAGTCAGCTAATTACAGTAATTAGTCTTCTCTTAGTTCAACAGAGTTGAACTAAGTCATTCTCTTAGCAGGACTGGGTTGGATTTTCCTGCATCTAGTGACTTCCTCAGATTGTGGTCTGCAATGGTGCATTCCTAGGGCTCCAGAAATGATCTGTTTGAGCTGGGTTTTCACCACTGAGTGTTTGAGGGGTGAGGGATGTGACTAATCATGGAGCCAGTGAGTCATGCGTGTCAGGTCTCTGAGCACAGCAAGAGCACTTTGGGCTCTGCACTGGCACCACTCTCAGCATTCTGATCCAGCCTCGCTTAGGTCCAAGTCAATCACATTTTGAAAACAGGATTATTCACTGCAGCACTGTTTGTAATAGCAAAATAATAGAAACAGTCTGCAGGACAGGAGACTGATTAAATACATTATGGTTCATCCATATAATGTAATACTGAGAAAAAGAATGAGGATGCTCTTCACGTACTGATCTGGAAAGAGCTGCAAGTTATACTGTTACATGAAAAAAGCAGAACCGAATGTTCAGTGAGGCCATTTGTATAAAATATGAGTATAGGTTTGTATTTTCTTATTTATGTATAAAGAAACTAAAAAGAGGTAAGAAACAGTAACAGAGGAGATGTTTATGTGGGAGGGCAAGGGAATTGTGGGCAGGAGGTTTGGGAAGTGGGTGGGAGAGGGATGGAATTAGGGAAGACTTTTCACTGCAAAATCTTTCTGAATAGATTTTTAAATATTCAAGTGAATGTATTATTACCCAATGAAAGATTGAAATCAATTAATTAAAATAGACAAGAGTTTTTAAAAATAGAAAAAAGTTGTAGAGGAAGGAGGAGTCCAGTGATCATATAATCTAACATTTCCCAAATATTGGTTTGTAAAGATACAATGTGAAACTTGTGTACTTAAAGCAATAGTGGGCTGGGCCTGGTGGCTCATGCCTATACTTTGGGAGGCAGATGCAGGCAGATCATTTGAACTCAGGAGTTCAAGACCTCCCAGGGCAACATAGTGAGACTCTATCTTGACAAAAAAAATAAAAAAATAAAAATTAAAAAATTAAAAATTAAATAATGGGCATGGTAGTACTTGTCTGTAGTCCCAGCTATTCGGTAGGCTGCAATGGGAGGATTGCTCGAGCCCAGGAGGTTCGGGATGCAGTGAGCCATGATTGTGCCACTGTACTCCAGCCTGGGTGACAGTGACACCCTGTCTCAAAAAATAAAATAAAACAAAGCAATAGTGGAATCTATTTTGACTCCTACATTTTATGTTTATGCATAATTTTTTTTTTTTTTGAGATAGAGTTTCACTTTTGCTGACCAGGTTGGAGTACAATGGCATGATCTCGGCTCACTGCATTCTCCAACTCTGAGGTTCAAGTGATTCTCCTTCCTCAGCCTCCCAAGTAGCTGAAGTAGCTGAGATTACAGGCATGCACCACTAGGCCTGTCTACTTTTATATTTTTAGTAGAGATGGAGTTTCACCATTTTGGTCAAGCTGGTCTAAAATTCCCGACCTCAGGTCATCCACCTGCCTCGGCATCCCGAAGTGCTGGGATTACAGGCATGAGCCACAGTACCTGGCCCATAAAAGAATTTTCAAGCAGTTGTTTTACATTATGACAAAACTCTCTGAGAGCCCCTGGGGTGTGGAGTGGACACACCAGACAGCTGTGGAGAGCAGGTGTCCAGGCTGTGACTCGGTTGCTTAGGCATCTTTCTGCTTGAAAACATTTCTTCTTGAGCTTTTACAATTTATATATATACATTTTTTTTTTTTTTTGGAGACAGAGTCTCTCATTCTGTTGCCTAGGCTAGAGCACAGTGGTACGATCTCAGCTTACTGCAACCTCTGCCTCCTGGGTTCAAGTGATTCTCCTGTTTCAGCCTCCAGAGTAGCTGGGATTACAGCTTACACCACCATACCCGGCTCATTTTTTGTTTGTATTTTTAGTAGAAACAGGGTTTCACCATGTTGGCCAGGCTGGTCTTGAACTCCTGACCTCAAGTAATCCACCCACCTTGGCCTCCCAAAGTGCTGGAATTATAGGTGTGAGCCACTATGCCTGGCCTGTTTTTATTCTTAACCATGTTTAATTAATACTCCAAATGGTCCAGAAATCAAAAAGAATCTTGCCGTTGAACACAGCTAGGTAATGTAGAACATGAAAATTATTATTATACAAATATGCCTCAGGACTTTTTCTCTAGATCTAAAAACTGTGATAAATCAACTTCTCATATAGAATATTCAGTGGTTCCACTTTATAATCTAGTGTTAATGTGAAACTATTGCAATAGTATATGAAATTATTCTCTAAGTATTATAAACAAAGACTATTTGATGTGTCATTTATAAATAAAAGATGAAATTATTAAACTAGTGGATTTTGGGTGTGCAAAATGTGAGAATTTCATATACGTATTATCTATGGGGCAGTAACATCACAATGACTTTACAAATTCGTTTAGGAAAGTCACTAAACAAAGAACAACAACTATAACAAGGAGCAATAACTACAAACCCTAGGGAGGGAGGAGAATCTGATTGCCAGAGATGCTACATTATATTATTTAAAATGCCCAGTTTTCAACAAAAAGTATGAGACATGCAAAGATACAAGAAAGTATGGCCCATGCATAGGGGAAAAATGCAATCAGTAGAAACATAGATAATGTCTCAGCCATTGGACTTATTAGACAAAGACTTTAAGTTAGCTACTTTAAATATATTCAAAGAAATAAATGAAACCATGTCCAAAGAACAAAATAAAAGTATGAGAATGATGTCTTACAAAATAGGGAATATCAATAAAAACACAGAAATTATTTTCAAGATCATCAAACAGATGTTCTGGAGTTAAAAATACAATAACTGAAATGAAAAATCTAGTGGGGCTCAACAGCACATTTGAGCAGGCTGGAGAAAGAATGGGCAAAATTGAAAATGAGTGAAGTGAGATTATCCAGTTTGAGGAAAAGGAAAAAAAAAAAAAAAGAATGAAGGAAAAAAATGAACAGAGCCTCAGAAATCTGTGAGTTCCATCAACCATACAAACATAATGGGAGTCTCAAAAGGAGAAAGAGAGTGTTTATATTACATAATACTATACTCACAGATACATTTTTAAAAAATATCTTAACTAAGATGGCAGTATCTGATCATTAACTAATACTTTCAGACATACCAGACAATCAGAGTGAGGTACCCCATGAATGAAATCTATGTTTCAAATGTTTTCCTGATAATTTTGAATTTTATTCAAAATTTGAAAGGCTGTCTTCTTATCAGCTACAGTTAGATCTATCCTTGCCCTTGCCTTGTAGTGAGGTTGACAAAGAAGAATAGTAATGACTGTTATTCACTGTTTTCTTCTTGTTCACCCTGCCCACATTATTAGTGTTATCTTCAGGCTGGGCCTTTTTTGCAGATACCTTTTTTTTTAAAAACAACTTTTTATTATGGAGAATTGAAAACATATACAGACAATAATATAATGAACCCTAGTAGACTCATCGTTCTTCCACTATTATCAACTTGTTACCAACGAAGCTGGTCCCCCCCAAAATGGAGACTTTCCCTCTTTGGTGTCCCACAGCCAATTTGCAGAAACAAAAGAGAGTGTCAAGCAGTGCAGGCTTTATTGGATGGCGACAGAATTGAGAAGCAGGAGCTTGGTTCACAAATTAACTTCTCAGCTTGTGAAAGTCAGGGAGTCATAAATATAGGGCTGCTTTAATGAAAGGATTGGACATTAAAAGCTAGGGGAGGGCTGGGCGCAGTGGCTAATGCCTGTAAGCCCAGCACTTTGGGAGGCTAAGGCAGGTGGATCATGAGGTCAGGAGATCAAGACCATCCTGGCCAGCATGGTGAAACCCTTCTCTACTAAAAATACAAAAATTAGCAGGGCATGGTGGCACCTGCCTGTAATCCCAGCTAGTCGGGAGGCTGAGGTAGGAGAATTGCTTGAACCAGGGAGTCGGAGCTTGTAGTGAGCTGAGATTGTGCCACTGTACTCCAGCCAGGTGACAGAGCGAGACTCCATCTCAAGAAAAAAAAGCTAGGGGATAAATATTCATGTCTTTTTTGGGATTGGGTAGAGAACTTCTCAATAGAGTGCTGCCTTCTTTTTTTTTTTGTCCTTTTATGGTTTCTTCTGGTCATTGTGATGATGATTATCAGCTGTCATGGTACTGGTGGGAGTGTCATTTAGCATGAAAATTAGATTATAATGAAGTTAGAATTTCTTCAGAGGTCAAGTGAGCTGCCATCTTGGGTCTCACCAGTGTTTGGTCATAAGGGGCACCTTTTGACCACAGGCCTGCTGTCCTAAAGGTAAGCCAGGGTAGAAATTCACCTATGTCACATAGGCATGTAATATAAAGAAATCCATGGCCTGTTCACTTCCCTAGTCCTGTTAATATTTTGTAGATAATCCAATATATAATATTATTTCATCTGATAATGTGTATCTCTAAAACATAAGGACTCTTAAAAAACCTAACTACAATCCCATTATCACAACTGAAAAATAATTTGCAGGGAAAATCTTTGCACTAAAAGCCAGGTCAGGAAAGAAAGAAATGTGTCTTTAGCATAATAAAACTGAGGTCATCATTTCATAGGGAGTAAGGTCAAAGTTGTATTAATCTGAGGAAAATCCTGTCTTTGTGTAGACTAGTGGGAGGTCATTTCTCTAGTAAACCAGACTGTCAGTCCTTGAAGAAAAACTAATGTTTGTGGTGGTGGGTTATGCTTGTCTTCAAGGTACTTTTGGAGAGAAGCTGGGGAGAAACCCCATCTCTACTAAACAAATACAAAAATTAGCCAGATGTGGTGGTGGGTGCCTATAATTGCTGGTGGAGTGGGAGTGAGCTAGCACAGAAGCAGCCAGTTCCTGCCCCATGTTTGTGAAACTAAAGCACCACATCCTCTCCACACTTAGCAGAAGCAGGAGTTGATGACAATCACATTCTCATCCAGCTGAAATCTGATGGTGTAGAGTTTGTAAGACACAGGAAGGAATGAACCAGGAACTCTGTTATTCCATGGGCTGTCGTGTGGGTTACTAGGCTGGGAAGGCTTGGAGGAAGCAGGCGGTATAAGGGAACAGTTAGTTATGAGGGAGGAAGCAGCGGCCACCCTTGAAAGGCCTTGAGGCTTGGTCTGTTTCTCTTGAGTGGGAAAAAGGAGCCAGCTGACCTAATTAAGGCAAGTTGTGAACTGTTTTGGGGCAGTTACTTGAAACTTGAGTCAAAATAACTCCTTAATTCTCCTTTAAAATGGACTTTGTATTTAGTGTGGTGAAGATGGGGGAGGGCATGTCAATGTCTGTGCAGAGAGGAGCACCCACCAGATGACCAGTGCCCAGCCACAGCTGCCACAAGGCACAGTCTCCATTCTCCTTGGAAGAAAGGCCTCCCCTACCCCTAGGAAGAACGGAGCCTGACACAGAGCTGTGTTCACCCACATCACACACACTTGGAATTCTGTTCTTGGGGACTCAGGCAGACCTCTGGGAAGCCAAGCCCCAAGTGGTCAATGGGGAACTGTGAAGTTAGGTTCACTTCTGGATTTCATTATAATAAAGCAGCCCTAATTTTAGGCATCAACCTAGAACAGCTAACTTTAAATTTTTCCAAGTGATAATATAAAACAAACGACTTTCAATAAAGTTAAATGTCAATACTGTGAACCAAAAATTATCTGTTACCAATTTAGAAATTTATGTTGCGAAGGTGAAGGACTCGCGTCCAGGAGACAGGTCTGTGTCTTTCTCCAAAGATGATTTTGAGGACTTCAGTATTGAAAGGGGAAAAGCAGTATGGAGGGGAAAGATGGAAGGTGTGGTCACCTTACTGAATCCACATGTTGTGATAAAAGGAGCAGGTAGGGAAACAGCCAATTACGCATTTGTCCAGCGCTCAGTAAATCGGTACTTTACACAAGATACGGTGAGCATAAAATGGAGATACTTTAATCTGTAGCTACCTGCTTAGGAACATTGCTTGCATGACTCAGCTTTCAGCTTAATTTTTTTCCTTTTGGCACAGTGAATTTTCGTTTCATAATACCAAAAAAAAAAAAAAAAGTTGGCGGGGGAGGGGGGAGGCTCAGAATAAGGAACAATCCTTTGGCTTGAATATTTCATTTTATGAAAAACTTACTAAATTTTTCTCACTTTTCCACAAGAACGACTAACATAGCTGCAGACCAGTGTTTAAGGGTCACTTGAGTGGAAATTGTCGGGCCGACGTTGGCTCATACGTTCCTTTTCTCCTTAGGGAGGGAGTGACGGTGCAAATCTGCGTGCTGGTGGTGGCGGTGCCTCCCAGGGCTGCTCTGCGGGGTCGCACACGGCTGGACCCGAGCTCCGTCCCGTGTTGGCTGCGCGCCCCCGAAAACTCCGGCCGTCAGCGACTGCGGGCGACTGCGGGCACCTGCAGGCCGACGAGACCGGCAGGCGGACGGCGACTCAGGTGAGGGCCCTGTCTTTCTATCCTCGGGGCGCAGGTGGCAGAGGCTTCCTGTTTTGAGGAAGGCGCCACACAAAATAAGCATCATTAGCCCGAAGGGCCTGGACGCCGGAGGCGGAAGTGCGATCGGCCTTGCTCGCTGCGCTTCCCCTTCTCAGAGTGCTTTCTGTGGACACTGGGAAAGGGGCTCTTGCTACATAGATTGGAGCAAAGAGCAACCCTCGCCCGGTCCTTAAAGCAGCGGCACTCTCTACGCCCCGCAGACGCGTCTGCTCGGTCCACAGCCTGCCCTTCCAGGGTCGCGCGGAGGCCCAGCAAGCACCAGTATGGCGGCAACAAGCACACGCGTGGCCTTTTCGGCCGCGCAGACCGCCTCAAAGTATAAAAGGCTCCCGTTCTTAGGGCGCATGCGCGCAGGCCACCAACTCCAAAGCCAGGCATCCAACTCCAAAGCCAGGCCTCCTGCCAGGATTTGCTAACTAGCGGGAAAGGTAGCTGTGAGGTAGGGAAGACGAGAAAGGGAGGGGACCTATCGGCTAAGACAGCCTCCCACTGGCTTCTGTTGCTCCGCCCTCAGTTGCGATTGGCTACAGACCGGGAGCACGGGCCGAGCACGCTCCCACGTGCCGAGTGGCGTTCGGCAGGCGGACCGCGGCGCAGCCAATGGGAGCGCCCCGCGGGGCGGGGCTTGGGCGCTGGGCCTACCCGGGCGCCAGCCAGTTGGTAAATAGATCCGGAGCTCGTGGTGGGCGTCAGCGCAGCTGCAATCGCACAAAAGCGGCTAGAAGGTGACCGCGGATCCCAGCTTCCTGCAGCCGGGTAAGGCTGCAACCCGCCGGCCCGCCGCGTGCTGGCGCGCCGTCTGGCTGCGGCCAGAGCTGGGCTCAACACCCACCTGAGCCCTTCTTGCATTCTCTTCATTTGACAGTACGGCTTCCCCTGGCGAGTTTCCCGGGCTGCGAGCTTCAGGTCGGGACGCAGTGGGCGCGCCTCAGGTGCAGGGTGGGTCCTCTGCAGCCGTCTCCCGTCCGTGTGTCCACCTCAGCCCCTCGGTCCTGCTTCGGGGAGGAGACGAGGGCCGCGTGCAGAGCCTTGGGTCCCTGGAACACGCCCGCTGCCTGCCCCCGACCGCCTTCCCGCTGCTAATCGCCCGCTGCCGGTGCCCTTTGGTCGCCAATACAGCTTTCCTGCCTCGCTTTCTAATAATGTTTTTCTTAACTCCCAGACCCCCTTGCACCGTGGGTCGTGCGGCTCTAACTGCCCCTGGCTGCAGGTTTGGGTCAGAACTTTGACTTCCTTGACTGGAGCCAGCTGTTGGGCTTCACAGGTGGGAATTTTGGGTGGACTTGGGACGGGGTCCTTTTGGATCTTTTTTTCCTTTTGCTTTTCTTTGGCCTTTCCTCTTCTCCAAACACTGGGGTTCTTGTGAGTGGTTTGGGTTTACTCCCCTAAACTCCAGCCTTTCCAAGGCTCATTCCTACCCATTGCACAGAGGTAACAACCCCTCTGACAAACCCGCCTTGGGCGATGGGGAATGCTGCAGGGGCAGGTTTGGGTGTTGGGACTCCCCATTTGGGTGCAAGATGTCAGCTTCCTGAAGGGTGAGAGGCTTGTGTACAGTCTTCCAGCCTGGAAGGGGTCTGCAGCCTGTTGAAAAACTTGTGCACGTTCACTTGGGCCTTGGCTCTATCTACGTGACATGACTGGTAGCTCGTCATGCCAGGCCTACCTGATTGCCAAAGGATTTGAACATGCATTGATGCCAGTCTGCCAGTTGTCACGCTGTGGATGGGTGGGTCTTCCTGGCAGGAGGGCTCTTCGGAGACTCTTCTTTAGGAGGAAAGCCTTTCTCCTGAGGAGAGACAAAAGGGGAGCTGCAGGAGCAGCGTTTTTAAGACTTAGGTGCAGGGCGCGGTGGCTCAGGCCTGTAATCCCTGCACTTTGGGAGGCCGAGGCGGGTGGATCACCTTAGGTCAAGAGATGGAGACCAGCTGGCCAAAATGGGGAAACCCCATCTCTACTAAAAAAAATACAAAAATTAGCCAGATGTAGTGGTGGGCGCCTATAATCCCAGCTACTCCGGAAGCTGAGATGGGAGAATTGCTTGAACCTGGGAGGCGGAGGTTGCAGTGAGCCAAGATGGTGCCAGTGCACTCCCCCCGGGGCAACAGAGCAATATTCAATGTTTGAAAAAAAAAAAACCCAAACAAACAAAAAGGCGATGACTTTGAGTGTTTTGCTCAGCCTTGCATATAGTGCGGACTATGCAGAATCGTCATGATTTGGGGCCTAACGTTGGGCGATTCAAAGGAAAAGTAAACCGGGCAGTCTGGGCGCCTCCCTCAGAGCCAGTGTGTTATCGAAGTCAAAGTTTTTTAGCCTGTGAACTAATGATGGACCCATAATTCTGTCGTGGGGGCGGGGGGGGGGGGGCGGGCCACGCCAAATAAATGTAGGATGTGCAGCAGTATCCCTGGCTTCTGTGTTTTAGACTAGCACCACTCCCTGCCCCTTCTAGCCGTTGTGACCATCAAAAATGTTTCCAGACGTTGCAACATGTCCCCTGGAGGTCAAAATCTCCCTTTGTTGAGAACCACTGAGGTAAGACTCTAAAAAGAGTTTTCTTATGCTGCCAGTGGCCCCTCTGGGACCTGCCCATGAGTAGGTGAGAGGTTTAGGCAAAGGGTCGTGTTGTGCCTCCTGCACTAACTCAGTGGTAGAAGCCATGTAGATTGGGCTACCTGTGCACCTAGGAGGGCAAAACCTGCCAGCATAAAGTTAGGAGGTAGACACCCATAAGCATGTACTGTGCTTGCTAGATGTGTGGCAGTGACTGGCAGTGTTGGGGGTCCTAGGGAATTGGAAGATTGGTAGTTTTTTGGGGACACTGCAAGACTAGGGGATTTGCACATGAATAACTATGGGCCAGTTTTAAAAGAGCAAACATGTTCAAGCTGAGTGCTGGCACAAAGGCTGACTCAGCTATCCACAAGTGGTTCTGCAAGGAGATGCTTTATTCATCCTCACTTTTTGCTCAGACATCTCTGTGTCTTGTGATGTGTGAAGGGGCCAGGCCCACATCTGCAAGGAGTGAATGGGTGCATTTCAAACAAATATACGTGTATTTTTACATATACCGTCTGAGGGTGCACCTTGGACACGGGTGTAATTTATGGAGTTCTTTCGTTGTTGTTTGAAGCATCAGTGTCAAAGTTGGTGAGACTTTTCTTTTCTCCTTTGGTCAGCCTGCTCACCAAAGAGACATTTTTATGTGTATGTAGAGAAAGATGCTTTACTTCTAAATCTTACTTTTGCCTTCGGTGTAATACAGAATTTATGCCCCAATTTCTAAGTCCCAAACTGATAGGCATGCAGAAAAGCTGAGAAACAGGGATTTCTTGCACAGGGCAAGGAAAACCATCCAAGTCTATTCAATGAATTTATCTTTCTTGCTCTTAATTGATCCTGTGGAGATGTATTGGGATTTTCCTGTAACACTCCTTGGTCAGTAGGGGGTCTTTTGGGTGCCCTCGGTTGCCTGTAGAAAAGGATCAGGAAGGAAGGTCGCTTCTCTTTTCTCAAGGAGAAGTTTAAAGAAGTCTATTATTGGGAAGCTCGAAAGTTGGCAGGATAATTTTCCAGTAAGAACCATGGACACTGAGTCATTATCTTTGTCTGTTGAAACAAGAGCTGTGTGCAGAATTAGACAGGAATATTTAGATAGAGAGTTGTCTTGATTTGACAGTGGCATCTGGAGATACTTCTGTCATTTCTATTAAGCAACAGCCAGGAACTTGGGAGAGCCAGTGGAAAGGAGAGCTGGTGGGAGTGAGGGAGTTCAAGGGTCTTGCTTTTTCTGGAGTTGCACATGTGGAGGTGGTTTGTGAGAAGTGAGGATGGCCTGAGTTCCCAAGGGGAGATAGAACTGAAGGCATGGATTTAAGGGAATATATACAAGTGGAATTTCTAGACTGACTGACTAGCTGGATATATGTGTGGGATTTCTAATCTGGGGGAGAAGCTGGATGATGGAGGAGGAGCTGGTTTGGGAGAAGGTGGTCATCTTAGTTTTAGACATAATGGGAGCCTATGGGACTTTTTTCCATCCTGTTGTGTTAAGGTATAATTTGCATACAGTAAACTCATCCTTCTAGGTGTGCAGTTCTGCACGGTTTGACACACGCACAGAGTCACATAACCCCACAACAATCAAAGTAAAGAACAGTTTCATCACCCTCTGAAGTTTCTCTGTGTGCCTTTCCAGTTGCCTGCGGGTCTTTGAAGCAGTGATGCGGTGTGTGTGTGTGACTTGGTTTGTTCTAGAAATGAGTTCTGTGGTTGAGGAGTCCTGCCTGGCCTGAGGGAGGGGAGGCATCAGTGCGGAGCCTGTGGAGGGGCTCTGGCAGTGCAGGAGCCAGTGCAGATGACTGGGAGACGGGAGCATGGAGGCACAGCCTGGGAACTCCCAGGCCTCGGAGTAGGTGGAGGAAGAGGAGCTGAGGGAGGAAGCTGAGGAGGTGAGACCAGGGAGGAGGGAAGAGGGAGAGCTTCTGGGAAGAGTGTGGGGCCAGCAGGAAACACTGTGGGGTGGGGGCAACTGAGGAGACCCCCTGGCTTGAGCCCTTAGGTGTCACAGAGGGGCAGCTCGGGTGTGGTGGCAGACAGTGTGTGCCGAGGGAGCAGGGAAGAGGGCAAATGCACTCTCTCCTTGGGAGATGGTGGCCATATCTAGATGCTGGAGGAGAAGCAGAGTCTATGGGAGTTTTCTTTAAAGGTTCAGTACAGGAGACTAGAGAGTAGGCTGGAGGCAAGGGCAATGAAAGGAGATCGAAGGCAAAAAAAGAAAAAAAAGGGTGAGGGGCAAGGTCCTGTTGGAGGAAGGAGGAGGATGATCGGTGTGGAGGAGATGGGACAGAAGCAGAGGAAGGGTCTGAGAGGCACAGTCTGAGAGGCACGGCCAAGAATGTGTGGGCACGCCCATCTGCTTGCCCCAGTTCTGGAGTAACAAAGGTCTGCTAGAGAGGGGGCCTTTAATGTGAGAGGGCCAGGGGTGGGGGCATGAAGAGCCTTAGGTACCTCAGCGTCCTTGGAGGAATTGGTTGTCCCATGTGTGTGAGTGTGTGTGTGTGTGAGTGTATGAGTGGGAGAATTTGTATGTGTGTGAATGTGTGTGTGTGAGAGAGCGAATGTGTATGTGTGTGTGTGTGAGTGAGAGTGTGTGGGGGGGGGCGGGGAAGGGGGGCAGGAAGGTGCTTCCGGGTCTCGTGGGAAGGCCCAGTCCCTTCTCTCTCTCTACCTCCGCACTGTCCACTGGAGTTTTCCATTTCCCAGAGGTGTGGGGAGGTTGTAGCGCCCCTCTCTGCCTTTGTGAAGACAGCAGGAGGGTAGGCCTGCCTCTCACCCCTCGCTATTCATAGAATCTCTGGAAGGATCAGTATCTGCGTTGTTTTGAGCGTTGCTCTGTAAACCTCGTTACCAGCTTGCAGAGCTGCCCTGTGTGCTCTCCTTGCTGAGGTCTGCACTCCAGGATGCATGGCCCTTTCCTAGCCTCTGGGAACTAGGCCTTGTCCAGGTCAGCCGCCTCACTTACACATGAGGACATGAGAAAACGCAGGCCCCATGAGGAGAAGCCGTGTGCCTGCGGTCACCCACGGTTGGTGGCCTTGCTGTTGGCCCTCCCTGTCGGCCCTCATCACAATATATGAGGTGTCCTCTGGGAACTAGAGGACATGGTGGCAAGTCCCTGCTGTCTGCGGGGCTGGCTGAGAGGTCCTGAGGACAGTCCACATGAAAAAACACGTTGAGGTTCAAGCTCAGAGCCTGGGCCCCAGCCCAGTGTTTGTTCTCTGCTTGGCACAATTGTTGTTGGGCACTGATACAGGCTTAGAGGAGGGTGAAAGAAAGAATCGATGCCTGGTGAGCTGCAGGTGGTTACTGTTTGACAGGTGCTTAAGTAAACATCTCTAATCTTCCTGAGATTGAAAAAATGCCTGCAGCTCTTGTTCCCTAGGGTGTTTATTCAGCCATCATTGGGTCAAGGGTTGAATAGTGAGCTGCTGCCAGGCCTGTTGCAGCTCCTGTTACGCGGGCATGGTGCTCACGCACGGTTCGTGGGCCAGGGCTGATTGGCCTGCTGAGGAACAGCTGCCTGCTGGCTCCAGCCCCCTCCTCTTCCCCTGCCCCCCCATCTTAGACAAGGACTGGGACTGGGGTGAAGCAGAGGAAGCAGTAGAGGTGACTGCGTCCCCTGCTCCCTCCCTGGGTCTGTGTGCCTGCCATGAGTGGGATTTTGAAGCTGACTTGAAAACTCATCTGGCTTTGCTCCTGGGAAAATCGCTTTTTAAACGGGGGTGCTGCTGCCATTTCTGTGGCTGTGCATGTTATGCGGCTCAGGTTCCCCGGGTGCTCAGCCTCAGTGGCCTCTTCAGTCCTGGGCTCTAGATGAGGGAACTCAGGAAGCCTCAGAGCCCGGGTGCCTGGGCCCTCCCTCACAGACTCATAATAGTAATTCATGGTGTATATGAGGACAGTGCCAGACCCCTTGGGGGATACAGAACTGGGAAAGAGAGGGCCCCTTCCTCCTGAGCTTACCGGGCAGTAAGGGAAATGGGACAGGCACACACAGTCATACAGGGCATGGCGAGGTGACCTTAGGCCATTAAGAGAAGAGGGAGTTTAGAGGAAAGGAGATGATTTGCCTATGGGGGAGTTTAACAGTCCAGCAGTGTGGCTGAGATTCCAGCAGGGAAGTGATATTCCACAGGGAGGAGGGAGCATGATGTGGAAGTTGGAAAACCTGTGTGTGTGTTGGCAGGGCTGGTGGGGGCGGCCATTCTAATGAAGCACTGGGGCACGGAGGCAGCTGGAGGCAGCTGGCGAGCGATATCACCGCAGAGGTGTCTGGGGCTCCACAGTGAGGGGCCTGGCTGGCCAGGCCAGGGAGCGTGGAGATCAGTGAGGAGACAGCCGCCTCTCCTGGGCCTGTGGTCACTTCGCTCCCTGCCGAGCCTCTTCTTATTTCTGGTTGTGTGTGTAGTTGTCTATTCAGGGTTGCCCTTGTCTGGGTTAACTTGGTGATTTTAAAAGCTATCGAGGTTTTGCGTACACATATAGTGCCTGAGGGTTGCATGTGACCTCAGGGCAGAACATGTTTGTTTAACCTCCATACCAGTGATGTGTGAGTATCCACACCTGGGCTGTGTGTGGCATTTGGAGGTGATGCTAATAAAGGTTGGTGCTGGTTGAGTGTGGCAAGACTGAGGGCCTCGTGCCCGATGGCTCCTTCTAGCTCTTGCACACCCAGAGGCAGTCTTCAGTGTAGGGCATCTGTCTCTGTCCTGGCAGCTGAGGAACTTTGCAGAGCAGGGAGTTTGGCCAGATGGCCTTTGAGAGCCCAGCTGGCTCCAGGATTTTTATGACTCAATTTTCTGCAACCAGGAAGACACACTTCAGGATGTAAACCTTGTTTATGTCTCATGTTGAGTGACTATTGATTTAACAAAAAAGGAGTTATTGATTTGGGGCAGGGTTCTTATCTGCTATTTCTCAGCTTCCTAGGCAGCAAGAAGAAAGGACTGGAGCCTGAGTCAGACAGATGTGGAAGGGTCCAGCATCCCACAGCTTTGGCCCATAGGAGACTGCTCAGCCTTGATGAGCTTTAATTATCCCATCAGTAAGTGGGGATGATAATACAGACCAGGAGGCCCTGCAGTCAGGAGGGGCTCTATGGGGCATAGAGTGGAGGCAGCGGCGCATATCCCTCTCTGCCTCTGTGTCTTCCCCTGACCCCATACCCATGCCAGTGCTTGCCTTGCAAGGGGCTTCTTGTAAAGGAGGCTGAGAAAGTGGAGAGATGAAGGAATGATTAGATGGTAGATGAATTTTTAATCGGCTCAAGCCGTGGACCGACGATGTGGAGAGGGAATGCGGGTGTCAGCAGTTAGGCTGTGAGCCTCCTGAAATGGCAAGAGGAGGGAGGAGAGCTGTACAGGAAGTTGGCATCGGACATCCGCAGCCCCCAAGGCCTGCCCCTTCATGAGCAGCACTTAGGGGCCACCCTGCCCTGGATAATACAGGAACAGGTGGCCTGCCTTTGTCTGGCTTCACCTGGGGGCCTCTGGGTGTTGGGAAGTGTCTGGCGAGGTGAGCCCATCTCTTAGAGTCAGGAGCAGAGCTGTAATGGGGGTCCTCGCCCCAACACCAGCCTTATTGGACTGTTCTCATTCAACTTTGGTGACCTTCCAAATGTCCTGGGACAGCTGTGGTTTTTACTCGCCCTAGAATATGAGTCGACAAATAGTAAATGGGCTTTATGGGTCTTAGGTCTTTCTCACAACTACTGAACTCTGCTGTTGTAGCCAAAAAAGGAAAAAAAAGAAAGCAGCTAGGGACAATACATAGGTAAACGAATGAGCCATAAATAATCTATAAATGGGTGAGTAGGCTGTGTTCCAATAAAACTTTATTGACAGTAACACAGGCAGTAGGACTGGATTTGGCCTGAGGACCATGGTTTGCTAACGCCTGCCCTGGAAGGACACTAGTTATGTGTCTTAATTTTGGTGAAAAATGTGGTCACTACATTTACTACCCAGTTCTAAACTAGGATCCTGTTTTTTTGGAGGATCAGGGGTAAGCATCCATTCAGTATTTCCATCTTTTAACCTGGGGGCCAACATTAGGGAAGGTAGGCAGACCTGCTGCTTGTACTGAGTGATTTTTTCCTCACCGTCCCGAGAAGGGCAGTTGAGCCTCTCTCTTCAAAGTTCCACATTCCATCCGCCTGGTGGCCTGTTTGGAGCAGTTGTCTTCTGATGAAGGACAGTGGGTAAACAAATAGAGGCGATGTTTATGCCATTTCAATCTGCTGCCTAACCCTCGCCCATTCTGCTCTGGATAAGCACTTAAGGGATAGGGAACACATTTGTGTACTTGCTTACTTTTTAAAATTTTAACAAAAGATATTTAAGATTATTTTCATTTTACTTATTTTTTGAGACAGTGTCTTCTTGCTCCGTTACCCAGGCCGGAGTGCAGTCGTGTGATCATAGCTCACTGCAGCCTTGAACCCCTGGGCTCAAGCGATCCTCCCACCTCAGCCTTCTGGGTAGCTGGGACTACAGGTGCACCACTGCTCCTGGCAAATTTTTTGGCTTGTAGAGATGGGGTGTCCCTGTGTTGCACAGGTTGGTCTTGGACTCCTGGCTTTGAGCAGTCTTCCCACCTTGGCCTTCCAAAGTGCTGGGATCACAGGCATGTGCCGCTTCACTCAACCTGATTTTTTAAAATAACGTTTATTTTCTATTGTAAAAGTAGTTCATGTTCTTTGTAGAATATTTTAGAAAATATAGATACAGGTGGAAAGACTGTAGAAAGATTTGTCTTCCCACCACTCTGTGAAAAGCAGTTCTGAAATATCTTCACCTGCTACCAGTTTTCAAAGACACCTCCCTCCCTTCCTTTTCTCCTTTCCTGTTCCAAAAGGAAAGATGATAGTTTTGGGACCTGCTTTTTTTTCCCCCTGGGAATATATAATACATTTTGTCAATAAATATCTTTCACGATGTTATTTTATTTTTTGAGATGGAATCTGGCTCTGTATCCCAGGCTGGAGTGCAGTGGTGTGATCTTGGCTCACTGCAACCTCTGCCTCCTGGGTTCAAGCAATCCTCCCGCCTCAGCCTCCTGAGTAGCTGGGATTACAGGCGCATGCCACCATGGTCGGCTAATTTTTGTACTTTTAGTAAAGGTGGGGTTTCACCATGTTGGTTAGGCTGGTCTTGAACTCCTGACTTCAAGTGATCTGCCTGCCTCAGCCTCCCAAAATGCTGGGATTACAGGCGTGAGCCACTCACTGCACCGGCCCACGGTGTCATTTTCAATGGCTGTGTGGCATGCCCTCCTAACCAGTCTTAGTTCAAGGTTGTGATGTTTACATTCTTGTAGCAGAATGTTCCCATCCATTTTTAAGGAAATGTAATTTGATGGGTTTTGCCAGGCAGGGCCTGAGGAGAAGGGGAAAGGACTCCCTGGGAGATGTACTCTTTGAAGCCAGTGCTGTGAGCTGAGCCCTGGGGCAGACTCTTGAGTACAGGCCCCTGGACTCCCGCTGTGAAGGCCTCACTCAGTCAGTGCGGGGGGGCTCACTGACAGGGGAAGGATGGAGGCTTTTTCTTCATCTTTCTCCTCTCCTGGATTCATCATGTATTCAGTTGTCTGAAAAGTGGCAGCAGGTGAGGATATTTCAGGACCTGCTGACAGAGCCCCTGAAGCTGGACCTCGAGAGATAGAATCTGGGAGTTGCCTGAGCTATTTGAGTGATGCTCCCTGGTGTGTGATCCTCAAGATCAAGGTGAAGGTCTAGAGACACTCATGGAGTTTGGTTCGGAAGTTCTAAGTCTTTGCCCCGACGTACACATTCTTGTGAGTCCTTAGAGGAAACAGCCAATTATTTTCTTTTTCTAAGAGTAAAAAAGGAAAATTTTCAAGTGTAAAGGAATGTTTCAGAGCCCATACAGGCTAGAAATCGAGAATGTTCATGCCCAAAGTAAAAAGACAGCTCTTGGCTGGGAGGAGTGCAGAAGTGCCAGCCCTCAGGGTGTCCTGAATATCGTTGAACAGTCTTTGCCAAAGCGTCCTTGAAGTGACATTCTTGAGGGCCTTTGGAGGTATGCTCTGTGGGTCACAGTCTTTAAGCTCACTCACTTTTGATTTCCTTTTTCTGTTTCTTGAAGAATAATGGAAAAAGAAGGGCCAGGTGGAAGACTTCCGCTTAAGGGCAAAGCCAGACTCTTGGGAAGGGGGTTGCAGGTGGAGACTCTTAGGAAAGGGTCTCCCTGGAGACGTCCTTTCTGGCCTCAGGCCTGGGCTACCTCTGCTCCCCTTCCCTCTCTTCCTCCAGAGCCGGGGTTCTCAAAGTAAGTTCCTGGGACCCACAGTGTCAGCAGCTCCTGGGAACTTGTTAGAGATGCAGATTCCCGGGCCCCACCCCAGGCCTGCAGAGATGGAACCCCGTGGGGGTGTGGTCTGGCACTCCGGACTAGTCTTGGGGTGATTGAGATGTGCACAGCCACTTGAGGACCAGTGCCTCAGACCAGCCTCCTGAAAGGCCTCGATTCCGTATATGGAGTAAAAGTTGCCAGCAAGTGTGAGCTGGCCAGAGACTAGCAGGCTTTCTCAAACTTTGGAGGGATGAGCAGAGTTCATTTCCTTTGACGAATATGGATGACCTGCCTGCTCAGTCCAGAGCATGGTGTTGGGTGCTGGAGAGTGGGGGAAGACAGATGCGGTCCTGGGGTCCTTGTCCTGTGGCTGACATCTGATCTGGAGGGAGGCAGATTCAGGATGTGGTCACTTCTGCGCTGGAGGGAGTGGGCACAGGGTGCTGGGAGGCCTGTTGCAGAAGCCTTCCTGGAACAGGTGATGCTGGTGCTGAGAGCCGGGAGGAGAGGAGGCATGCCTCCTGTGCACAGGCCTGCGGCAGGAAGCCCCTCTGCTTCCAGGATGTGTGGGCCTGGCTGGAACCTAAAGGCAGTGGAGAGAAGGCCAGAGCTGTGGTGAGCAGCAGTTTCTGCATGACCCACTGGGAATATCAGAAGCTCCAGGGAAGGGGAGGAAGCTTGGAAAGAAGTGAGGGGGGCCCATTCCTCAGGATAGGGGCTCTGGGAGGGTGAGGTAGGGGTGGTAAGGTCAGTTTCACGGGCGGAGCTGGAGGCACCTGTAGGTGACTGCGGTGCTAGACTTGCAGTGGACAGCTGGCCGGTGGAAGGTTTCTGAGTGTGGACGCTCCCTGACACCCACTCTCCCTGCCTCCCACTCTCCCTACCTCCCACTCTCCCTGCCTCCCACTCTCCCTGGTTCCCACTCTGCTTGGGACAAAGGTTTTCTGTGCCACTTGCTTCTGGCTTCTTATACCAGTCATGCTTAGGCTTCGATGGCAGATGTGACTGCAGGAGACCAGAGGATGGTGGGCCCTTGGCTTTTAGAGAGAACAGACACCATGCTTTGCTGGGGAGATGCTGGTCCGCAATACCGTGCTCTGTGTTTATGGAGGAGATTGAACAGCCGCTTGGTAAATGGTGACATTGTCCCTGGCCTGCTTTCATAGAGGAGAAGAGTGACAGATGGTGAGTTCTGTGTGTGAATGGGGCACTTGAAGTGTTTATGGGATCCTCTCCTCAGAGTAAAATTCCTTCCTCCTGGTGGGTCCTCAGTGGATAGTGTATGATGCTGTCATCTGCTGGCTGGCTGTCAGGATTGCCCACTGAATTCATTTAAAAAGTACACAACTCATTTTCTCATTGCTACATCTGTATCTGACTGGGTAGACAGCCCCTGGGGGTGTCTTTTAGTTTTGGAGACTAGATTTGGAGGTCCCCATGACCCAGATGATTTCCAGCTCGTGTGCAGGTCAGGATGCCTGAGTCAGAGTGTCATCTCCAGCATGAGTGAGATGGTGTCCCTGAAAGGTCAGAGAATGAAAGTTTGGCTGGAAAATGCCCCCTCCTGGTGGGGAACGCAGCCTTGTGCGTCTTTCTCAACCCCTGTCCCTGGGGTTGGGAAGCTGCATTGATCGCCGTTCCCTTTCTCTCTAGACACCATCTTTACTTACTTCATTTGTGATCCCCACTCTGTCATGCTCAGCTGTTCACTGAACCAGCATCAACTACATTAATAGTTCTAATAATAAAGCCCCTCAGATGCCAATACATGACCCTCATGTTTCAGGATACTCCCCAGTAGCCGTCATGCCACCCAAATAAATCAAAAAGACTGTCAATCTCACAGAAGCCCCTTAGAGCAGGTTAGCATCTTAGGACCAGAAAAGGGGCCTGATGAGGCACCCAGAGCCCTTCTCTGCAGAGCTACCGAGGAGGAACGGAAGAGGCCGAGCCGCACGCTGGGTGGCGGCAGGTGGTGGAGGTGGGCCTGGGGGCCTGTGTCTTGGCTCTGGGTCCGGCTCTTCCACTGTGCCTCTGATCCTGCCGTGTCAGCATCCGTTGGCCTCCTGCCGTCTCCCTGGTGTCTGTGCCCATTGTAGAGGTACAGGCATGTCACATGCTGCTGTGAACCCCCGGCCAGGGCAGGTTCACTTGGGGCCTGCAGGGACTAGCCCGGAGCACTGGGAGAGGTTAGTGAACTTGTGTTGACGGAACCTCCAGATGACTTTTTCTGTTGGTTTCATGTTGGACGGTCCCAAATGTGAGCACCTGTCTCCCACCCCACTGCTTTATCATTTGTGGTCACTCTTTTGGCTGTCCCCTCCTCAAGAGGAGAGCAGGCAGGTGCATGGAGGCCTTCAAGAGGCTGCTCTACCAAGGAGGCACAGAGCCCAAGCACCCCATTTCAGTTGCTCACAGGCAAGATCTCAGAAGCTTGTTCATGGAGCAGCAGGAAGAAGTAGGGTGGGTAGATTCCTAGCGAGGGCCTGATAACTTGCAGATGAAGTCATGGTGCAGATAGGATTTTTCATTTGTGTATTACATGTGTTTGAGGGGCTTTTATTTCTTTAAAATCACTTTGAAAATATGTCCTGGGGTAGCTGTGTGCATGGTTCTTGGTGCACCCCTGGCAGGGATTTGCAGTGAAATTGTCGGATTGTTGAATTATAAGGCATGTTGGGATTGTGGTGCATTAGAAGTAGGGTTTTAAGATGTAATTTTTGAAAACAGAAGATGAGAAAGTTCTGGACAGATGTTTCCTTCTGGTAGTTATTCTCTTTCTCTCCTTTCTACTTCTATGAGAGTGGAGACTCCCTTGCAGGAAAATATCTGATGTTAAGCTGTGCATGGTAGTGCGGGCCTGTAATTCCAGCTACTTGAGAGCCTGAGGTGAGAGGATCACTTGAGCCCTGGAATTTGAGGCTATATGATGCCATGATTTTGCCTGTGAACAGCCATGGCACTCCAGCCTGGGCAACATCGTGAGACCCCTCTCTTAAAAAAAAAAAAAAAAAAGTAGGTTTGATGAGATATGAAGGGTTCACTTTGCATGGTAAGGGGAGGTGTGGCTGTGGCCCCTGCACAGTGGCTCAGTGATATTTGTCAAAGGCGGGTGGGTACAGGCTGTGGTTTTGAAATGAGTCCACATGTTAGTCTACTCACAAATGATAGACTGTGTTTATTAGCAACATTTGTTTATTAGCAGACTATGTTTATTGATTTGAGAAGAACAGGTTTTGCCTCCCAGTATGCAGGACTGTATATCTATGGTGTTATTTCCTCTTGTTGGGCCCTTCCTTCTAGTGGAGTGGGAGCTTACCATCTCTGCTTCCTGGCTCTGGCACCCACTGTCTAGGGTGGGGCTTGGCACCAGATGGGAGTTCACTGAATATGTAGGATGCAACTGTTTAGGCAGGAAGAAAGGCCTAACTAAGTACTGTTCAGTGTGTACTTTTTAAGATGGCTTATTTATTTGCCAATTTGAAAATAGGACATGTGAACTAAGAAAGCTACCTACAGTGCTCCTTGATGCTTCCTTTTCAATTCTCTATCATGTGGTGGTGCTTGATGGTACTTGGTGTTGGTGCTTGGTGGTGGTTGTGGTGCTTGGTGGTGGTTGTGGTGGTGGTACTTGGTGATGTTGGTGCTTGATGGTGGTGCTTGGTGGTGTTGGTACTTGGTGGTGTTGGTGCTTGATGGTGGTGGTGGTGCTTGGTGATGCTTGGTGGTAGTGGTGGTGGTGGTACTTGGTAGTATTGGTGCTTGGTAGTATTGGTACTTGGTGGTAGTACTTGGTGGTATTGGTCTTGGTGGTGGTGCCTGGTGGTAGTGATGGTGCTTGGTGGTGGTGCTTAGTGACGCTTGGTGGTGGTGTTACTTGGTGATGTTGGTGCTTGGTGGTGGTGGTGGTGTTTGGTGGTGGTGGTGGTGGTAGTAGTAATTGTGGTGGTGGTGGCGGCGATGGTGATGATGATGCTTGGTGGTGGTGGTGATGCTTCGTGGTGTTGGTGGTAGTTGTTCATTTTTTTTGAATGGTGGTTAGGATCTTCCAAATTGCTTGCAGTGTGGGTCTAGACTGCAGTTCGAAAACACAGGTTTGGTGAATAGTTGAAGCGGAGGGTAGGCTGACCCTGAGGGGCCAGGGAGGGGCTCTGGTTGTCTTTTGGTCTGTGGGTATCTTGTCACAGGCCTCACTGGGCAGAGCAGCAGCAGCTAGGCAGGGACAGGCAGCTTCAGCCTCTGAGGGTTTGGGTCAGAGCACCACTGCCATGAGTGGCCCCTGGACCCTGCAGGGAAGTTCTCTGGGAGTTGGATACTCCCATCTCAACAGGCAGTTTTGGTCCAGAGGGAAGAACCCTAGCCTAGCAGTCCGTGCACCTGACTCACGTCCTGCTTCTGCTGCGAATCATGCACCTGTCTGCCTCCGGTTTTCCACGGGGTCAGTGTGAGGCCCAGATGAAGAAATGTGTGGGAAGCAGCGAGGGCACTGCACCACCAACTCAGCGGCCTGTGTTCTGCTCTGTTCCCCTGGAGTGTCTGGAATCACGTGGAGTCTCCCTTGAGCACTGAGCCCGTTTTTTGTTTTTTGTTTTTTGTTTTTTCCAGAAGGGGAGATCAGTGGAAAAACCAGCCTTCTGGACCTTCTGCCCAGAGTTTGGTGTGGAGTTGGTAGTGTGGGTCCGGAGCCTCTCCTGACTTGGCCTCCTCTCTTCCAGCCCTGAAGGATGGCTGCCATACTGGGAGACACCATCATGGTGGCCAAAGGCCTTGCCAAGCTGACCCAGGCAGCTGTGGAAACCCACCTGCAGCACTTGGGCATCGGAGGGGAGCTGATCATGGCAGCCCGGGCCCTGCAGTCCACGGCTGTGGAGCAGATTGACATGTTCTTGGGGAAAGTGCAGGTAAGGGGGCCCTGCAGTGGGAGGGGTGCTGGCGGGAAAAGGGTGGGACCTGGAGCTCTCAGGGAGACCAAGGGCCGTCACCATGGCAACTGGTCTGTGGTGTCCAGAGCCTGAGGGCCCACCAGCTAATGTGTCCCGCAGTCCTTCCAGGATGGGACAGGGCCTCTGTGTGAAGCAGTGGCCGCTGTAACAGAATTCCATAGACTGGTGGCTTAACACACATTTACTTCTCACAGTTCTAGAGGCTGGAAAGTTCAAGATTAAGGTGCCGGGAGATTCAGTGTCTGGTGAGGGCCCATCTTCTAATCTGTAGATGGCCCCTTCTCATTCTGTCCTTGTGGGGTGGGAGGTGGCCAGGGCTGCTCTCCAGGGCCTCTGTTATGGAGACACCTATCCCATTGAGGGCACCAATCCCATCCTCATGACTTGATTACTTCCCAAAGGCTCCACCTCCCAACACCATCACACTGGGGGCTGGGTTTCAACACGTGCAGTTTGGAGACACACACATGCAGTTTTTCCCAGGCCCACATATCCATCAGCCCGGCTTGGCCTTCGAAGGCACTTCCCGCTGAACATGCTGAGGCTCCACCAAAGCCCCGCCTCATGCTTCTTTAGTTTGCTGAGGGTCTCTGGGTTCCTGACTGGGGCTCTCCTTTCTTGGGTGGCAGCTGGCACAGTCCTGCCAAGAGCAGCTTCATCTCTAGCTTCTCTCTCATCCCTGTGCCATCTGGGGGAGGAGATGACCTTTTGTGCCGAGGTCCAAGAAGCCTCGATGTCTTACCTCCAAAGGATGGTTTTCAGTGAAATTGTGTGCTGGAGAGGTGACTGTAAACAGGGCTGGCTACAGCAGAGCACTGTCCACCATGATGTCACCTTGCACAGTCGCCAGCAACTTCCCTGACAGTCCAGGAGATGGGGTGGGGGGTGTTTGTGTGCCTGTGGTGTGCACTCACCTGTGTGTGTGCTTGGGCATGTGTGCTGGAGGTTGTGTTGCAGCCTCTGTCCTTCCATGTCTGTTCTGTGGTTGGCTGACTTGTGAACAAAGGTCCGGCTCTTCTGCAGGCTGTGTAGCTGTCGCAGCCCCCAGGCGTCTCAATCTCAGGTTTAGGACCTGCAGGCCCTTCCCTGCCACACTGGGAGGATCCCGCGGTGATACAGTGGCTCTCTCACTGAGCATGCCTGCCTTCAATGTTCCGGAGTCCTCAGACCTGCGTTCTACTCCAAGCCTCACCACTGTCTGGGGATGGGGGCCAGCCTGGACCATCACCCCCATTTCTCAGATGAGGAAACTGAGAAGAAGCAATTTGCTTCAGGACCTGCGATGATGAGAGACAGGACCAGATTCCTTGTCCCCTCCCAGCCTGGACTCTGTGCTCTTGCCCTCCCCCTGCCTGGTTCGGTGGAGTGCTGGGCCTTGGACTCCCTCTTGGGTGTTTTGCCTGTGGGACACTCAGAAAGTGAGGTTGCCCAGCTCACTTGGGCCCACCCAGAAGTGAGACAGCATGGGCAGGCCCTAGCCATAATGGGGAGTGGGGCCTCCTGCTCAGGCAGTCTCCAACCCTCTGCTCCTGCAGTGTGTCTGGAAGGGGCAGGGCCTCCCCATCAGCCACTTGGAGGTAGGGTGAGTGACGAGCCACACCACCCAGGAGACACCGGAGCCAGGCGGCTGCCCACAGCGTGCTGCCATTCACCCCCTCAGTGCTTCGCTTTTTGGCGCCTCCCTTCTCGCTGAGGGGAGGAGGGTCACGGACCCCAGGAACCTGGCTCCCTCCAGCCCCTCGAGGTTGCTCTTATTCAGCAGACACTTACTGAGCCCAGGTCCCCTCAGGGCCCTGGGGAACCCCCATTACCCTTGGGCTTCTGCAGCAATGCCAACAGGTGTTAATAGCACAGGGCCGGGGCCATCATGGGAGGGATAGGCAGAAGGGCAGAAAGAGGGCCCTGCCTGGGCTCCCTCGCTGGCAAGCTTTCCCCGGCCATCTGGGAGGGGCTCTGTGAATCTTCTGTGTTTTTTGTTGTTTTTTTTTGAGATGGAGTCTTGCTCCATCACCCAGGCTGGAGTGCAGCAGTGCAATCTCGGCTCACTGCAACCTCCGCCTTCCAGGTTCAAGTGATTCTTTTGCCTCAGTCTCTCCAGTAGCTGGAATTACAGGTGTCCACCACCACACATGGCTAATTTTTGTATTTTTAGTAGAGATGGGGTTTTTCCCCTTCTTGGCCAGGCTGGTCTTGAACTCCTGACCTCAGGTGATCTGTCTGTCTCGGCCTCCCAAAGTGCTGGGATTACAAGTGTGAGCCACTGCGTCTGGCCTAAATGCTACTTGTTTTTACCCTGAGAAAAGTGCCATAGCCAGTAGGGCCAGCCGGGCCAGCCTGGGTGTTGGATCCCAGCTCTGTCATTTGCTGCCTGGTGACCTTCACCAGTACATCAGCCGTCTTTGCCTCAGTTTTCTGTTTCTGAAGTGAGTGTAACAGCCTCTCTCTCCTCCTTCGAATCCTATGACGTCTTAGACAGCAGAGAGAGAGGGCTTGGGTGTCCTGCTGTCTGCATAGCCTGCAGGCAGCACGCAGCTGCTGGTGCATTTCATTGGCTTCAGCTGATGCCGGCAGTCCAGGCCACTGGTCTCCCTCCAGAAGCTGGCGCTGTTCGAATTATAGGCTCCTGGGTGCTGTTTCCTGGCTCTGTCTGTGGCCTCCAGTAACTCTGTGGCTGTGAGGAGCCCAATTTTCAGATGATGAAGTAGCAGAGAAGGGTCAGGAGCTCACTCAAGGTCACTGCTGGTTCAGAAGCAGGACATGGGCCAAAGCTCAGGCCTTGGTGACTATCACAAAGAAAACGTGGTGTATCATCTCCCCTCCCCCTCCATTTCCCTGTACCTTGAGCTCTTAGGGGCAGCTAGGTCTGGTCCTGGTTGTGACCACCTCTCCAGTGGGACTCTCTTACATGCATGCTGCCGGCTGGCGGGTGGCATCTGTGTCTGCAGAGAGCTGTGGGCTTAGGTGGGCCCATGGTTGTGCTTCGCTCGCCCCTGGCCGGCCTTAGGCTGTGTGTTCACCTCTCAGAGCTTTCCCGGGCATTTGCCCTGACTTACCCTCTCCAAAGCCCTGGAGGCCTCCCTGGCCCGGTTTTATAGGTGAGGAACTCGCTTCGGGGCTCCCAGGCTGGGAAGGGTACTGGGCCGCGGGTGCAGCACCGTGTCACCTCTGGAGGGGGAGGGGGCAGGATGCTGGTGGTGTGCTATCCTAGGCAGCAGGGGACAGGCAGGGAGGAGCTCCTGGCTCTCTCTTGCTCTCCTCATGCTGGCCTTTGCTCCCTGCAGGGTCGGGATAAACGTGAAGAAACTTTTGCTGAGAACTTCGACGGCCCAGAAGGGGAGTTCCACTTCTCAGTCCCGCAGGCAGCCGGAGCCTCCACAGACTTCTCTGCAGCCTCCACTCCCGACCACTCGGCTCCGCCGCTGGATCATGCCCACAGCGAGGGCCCGGCTCCTGCCTACGTGGCCAATGGACCCTTTAGGGAAGCTGGGTTCCCCGGCCAGGCCGCCTACCCTCTGGGCAGGGTAAACGGGAGACTCTTTGCAAACCCCAAAGACGCATTCTCTGCCGCGGGCTTTCAGCGAAGGTTCTTCCACCAGGACCAGTCCCCTGTGGGGGGCCTCACAGCTGAAGACATCGAGAAGGCCCGGCAGGCCAAGGCTCGCCCCGAGAACAAGCAGCACAAACAGACGGTGCGTCTAGGAGGCCCCCGGAGGCCGAGGCAGCTCCCACCCACAGCAGCACTGGCCTTGGGCGCTGCTCTAGGGACTATTCCTGGGTGCTGTGGTCTGGGGTTTTAGGAGCGCGGAGGCCTCCGGTTGGTGGAGTGTGCCTTCAGGCAGAACTGCTGCCTGTTGGGTGGAGAGGTGTGGGGGCAGCGGGGGCCTCTGAAGGTTGGTCCTGTCCCCTTGGCTGATTCCGCAGGTCTCTTTCTCATCTCCCTCCAGCTCAGCGAGCATGCTCGGGAGCGGAAGGTGCCTGTGACGAGGATTGGGCGGCTGGCCAACTTCGGAGGTAAGGCGCCGCCTCTCCTGTCCTGCCCTGCCAGGCCCTGCCAAGTGGAGTCAGGACCACACTGAGGCCTGCATGGAGGCGGGGACCTAGCAATTTCCCAGGGAGGGCGCTGTGGGAGCGGCTGGCAGTGGCTGCCCTGTGTGAGCTGTTGTGGGGCTAGAGTTTTCCATGGGAGGATGATCCAGTGGCTGGATTCCAGCTCTGCGTGGCTCTCCCCTGAGGGTGCGTCTGTGGTTGATGCTGTGCCGAGAGCTGAGCTCAGACTGCTCGTCAGGCCTTGCTTGGGGGCAGGGTCTGCCACATCACCTTTCCACCAGTCGGCTGCTTTGGAGGCCTCTCAGGAAGGAGGCTGGGCAGTGAGGACAAGCTCTTCCCTGGGGCTGCTCAGCAACTCAGCAGGACTTTCTTTCCCTTGGGATCAGACACGTAGGGAGCCCATTTGCTGGGTCCCCACAGGCCTGCGGCTCATGAGTGGATTGACGAGATGCCGTGGTCTCCAGCTCCTGCCGGTTAAAGCTGTTTTGTGCACTTTAGCGTTGGGACCTCTGTGTGCTTTTCTTGGAGGAGTTGAGTAGTCATTGTGCCCAGTGCAAGTGCAGTCTTTTCTACGAGTTGAAGGGTGATTTTTCTAGTGAAGGTTTATAGCAGTTGTGTCTGCTCTGATGATATCATGTTTGTCACGTCTGCTGCTAATTTGCTGGCCGAGATGTTCCTGTTAAAGTGCCATGTCCTTTGCCATGGTACATTCTAAGTTAGTTACTGGGATTGCATTTCTTTAAAGCTCAGCTGTCCTCCGTAGGTTCTCCAGGTGATATAATTAACGCAAGCCACAGTTTTGGCAGCTTGATTCTGACCCTGACCTTGGGTGAGCGGTTAGTTGCAGGGCTGTAGGCCGCAGAGGTCTGAGTGGTCCACGGTGGTGCTGGTGCTGGCTGGTTGTGGAGACGCACTCCGTGGGTCTGCCTGTCGCTTGGGCTGCTTTCTGTTTCTCCTCCCATACGGCATCCATCATACATGCTGTTCTCCACTGCTGCCTCTTTTCTTCTGGAAACCCCATCCTACTTGTTCAGGACTGGTTCTGGGCAGAAGCTCATGTACCGTGCTTCCCTAGAGCCTGGTGTTCTGGAAGCTGGGTGATGTGTGGGTTCTGACCGTGAATAATGGCTGGCCCCCTTTCCAAGGTGCCTAGCCGATTTGGTTAACTGGATAGAATTTTCTCAGCTGTAAGGTTTTCTTTCATAATCATTACCTTAACATTTGACATCCACTGCTACTTAGCCATGGATGAAGTGCCATTTATGTGATAATAGTCATCTGTGTGGTAATAATAATTAGTATGAAGTGTCAGCTGTGTGATAGCACAAGAGTATTGCTTATTTCCCTTTCCTGGAGTAGCATTTCAAGCAGTTCCTCATAGAATATCATACCTTCTTGGGTTCTGCTGTCAGAATGAGTTTGAGAATCACTGTCCTGGTGGCCTCTAATGGTCCTTATCCCCTGGAAGACATGGCATGTTACCTGCTTTGCACATTGGCTTGTCATTGGATAACATGTATTATTTCTTATTAAAATATTGAATGGAGGCTGTTTTCTCTCTCTTGATTTTGAGGGCAGGAACTACTCTGTTTTCACATTGGTAGTTTTTCTCTGTCCTCTCCCTCTTCCCTCCACTCTAGACTCTTGGTGAGCCTGTCCCTGGAAGGCCGAGTTTGACGTATTTCAGAATCAGTGCAATCCTCGCGTGGGAGTCTTTGTAGGGTGGGGAGAAGTGGTGGAGGTAATGCAGGCCGTTTGGGAAAAGCGGTCAGAATGAAAGTCTTGATGGTGAATTAGAATCTGGTGGGGCACTGTAAAGTCCTGGCGAAGCAGGCAGAAGTCAGACCCTTTTGGGTGATGGATTAAGGAGGACAGAGAGTGATGTGAAGGGGTTATATATAGGAAGATGTGTAGGCAAAAAAAGGTGGAGGGCCCTTCTCAGAGGGTGGGGGATGATGGACAGCCAGAGGAGCCTGAGTCAGCGGCGTTGCAGCCCTGGGCTTGGGTGCTTTGTAGCATCAGAAGCCTCTCGAGCCTTTGCTGATACCCACCTGATGGATGGAGCCTTCTGTGGATGTCTGTGTGCTGGAGAATTGCTCACAGCTATGATTCAGAGACGCTTATGTTGTTGCCCAAGCAACTGGCAGGTGATGTTTCAGGCTTGGGGGTGGCAGGATGAGAGCAAACAGAAGCCAGGTCAGGAAAGAAAGTGCTGTTCTGGCCCTAGTGGGGAATTCTGGGGCTTCTGCCTCACCTAGAGGCTTTCAAACTATAGGTTATAACCCTTTGGTAAGTGTGAAATCAATTTAATGGGTCAGAATCAGCATATAAAAAACAAGTTAACTGTAATCTCAGCACTTTGAGAGCCCAAGGTGGGAGGATCACCTGAGTTCAGGAGTTTGAGACCTGCCTGGCCAGCATGGGGAAACCCTGTTCCTACTAAAAAATACAAAAATTAGCCACGTGTGGTGGCGTGTGCCTGTAATTCCAGCTACTCAGGAGGCTGAGGCATGAAAATTGCTTTAATCCGGGAGGCGGAGGTTGCAGTGAGCTGAGATCATGTCACTGCACTCCAGCAGGGGCGACAGAGTGAGACTCTGTCTCAAACCAAACGAACAAAAAACAAGTTAAACAGAATGGAATAGATCAGAATGAATATCATACATCCTTTGAAGGAACTATATACATGGCAAGGTATTTTAGTTTCAGAGACATAAACATACTATTTAAGTATGTTCTTCACTGCGGTGTGAAATGTGTATCCTCCCAGTGGGTCATTGTCCAAACAGTTTGCAGTAGCACTGCTCTACCATGTTCTCCTAGAAAATACTTCCAGCCTTTCTTCCCTTCATGGAGGAAAGGTGGTGTATTTCTTTTTCTTTTCTTTTCTTTTTTTTTTGAGATGGAGTTTTGCTCTTGTTGCCCAGGCTGGAGTGCAATGGCGCAATCTCAGCTCACCACAACCTCTGGTTTGTAATTCTGTCTCAGCCTCCCAAGTAGCTGGGATTATAGGCATGCGCCACCACACCCGGCTCATTTTTGTGTTTTTAGTAGAGATGAAGTTTCTCCATGTTGGTCAGGCTGGTCTCGAACTCCCTACCTCAGGTGATCTGCCTGCCTTGGCCTCCCAAAATGCTAGGATTATAGGCGTGAGCCACCACACCCGGCTGAAAAGGTGTTTTTAAGGTGCAGACTGACAGATTGTAGGAAGTGTTTACACTGGGCTTATGAAGTAAAGGGATTGTTCTAGGTCTCAGGGAGGTAGGGCTGCTGCGGGGACCCATCTTAGCAAGGTCAGCAGTAGGTATTCAGCTGTATAGAAGTGGAAGTTAAGGGCTTTCGAATTCCAGGGGCTCATTTTGATGCCAAAATGGGGGCCTACAGTCCTGGCCTCAAGTGATCCACCTGCCTCAGCCTTCTGAAGTGCTGGGATTACAGGCATGAGCTGCCATACCTGGCCCTCATGTGTCTCTTAATAACAAGGACTCAGTCTGAGAAATGTGTCATTAGGCAGTTTCATCATTGTGTGAACATCATAGAGTGTGCTTACACATACGGGACATTCTGACTGTGGTGCTATGGGCAGGATGACCTGGGGATATTAGATTTTATTAAAGAGTGGTGTGAAAGGAAGGGTCATATATTAGATATGGGGTCAGAACTGAACTTTGGGTCATCATAATAGCTGGCCTTTAATTACAGCTCTGCTTCCAGTGTGACCTTGGGCCCTACCTTGGTTTTCTCTTTTGTAAAATAGGATCTTACCATTGATGCTAATGGGAATATTTTGGTGAATGTTTCATGTTTAACCTGAAAATAATTCAAGTGCAGTGATCTGTCTATCTAGTCTGGTTTATTATTCATATTGATCAGATTTTTAAGTGAGGTTTTTTTTGGTTTGCTTATTCAATAACCAGAGAGGCATTAAAAAGTCTGATATGATTGTGAATTTACCTACTTTTACTTGTGCTTTATATGGGTTGAAGCTATGTTATTTGTTGCCTACAGATTTAGAATTATTTATGTATTTATGTATTTATGTATTTTTGAGATGGAATCTTGCTCTGTCACCCAGGCTGGAGTGCAGTGGCGTGATCTTGGCTCATTGTAACCTCATGCAATTCTCATGCCTCAGCCTCCCAAATAACTGGAATTGCAGGTGTGTGTCACCACGCCCACCCAGCTAATTTTTGTAGTTTTAGTAGAGACAGGGTTTTGCCATGTTGCCAGGCTGGTCTCAAACTCCTGACCTCAAGTGTTCCACATGCCTCAGCCTTCCCAAGTGCTTGGATTACAGGCATGAGTTACCATACCTAGCCCTCATGTTTCTCTTGACAACAAGGATTCAGTCTGAGAAATGTATCATTAGGCAGTTTCATCATTGTGTGAACATCATAGAGCGTGCTTACACAAACCTGGATGGTATAACCTACTGCATACCTATGCTGTATGGCATAGCCTGTTGCTCCTAGGCTGCAAACCTGTGCAGCATCTTACTGTACAGAATACAGTAGGTAACTGTAATACAATGGTAAGTATTTGTGTTTCTAAACATAGAAGATGTGTAGTAAAAGTATGATATAATCTTATAAGATCCCTGTTGTGCTTGCAGTCTATTGACTGAAATGTTATGCATGACCATGCATGTTTACTCTTTGTTAGCTCTTATATTTTACATTCCTTTACTGTTCTTTTGGTGATTACTTTTGAGATTACAGCATGCATCTTGACTTATTACAATATAATACATGATTATTTTTATTACTTCTCCGATAATGCTAATACTTTAGGACACTTTTTAGATATTGTTAAGATACATTAGACACCACAAGATATTATTTCTTTGTACAGCCCATATGCATTTAGATTTACCCAAATATTTGCCCTTTTTGTGTTTCTTTCTGCATTTCCATAATTTTATTTGGTATAATTTTCTTTTTCTCTGAGGAACTCTCTTCTCTCTTACAGTAAAGTCTGTTAATCATGAATTGTTTTATTTATTTATTTATTTATTTTTGAGATGGAGTTTCACTGTTGTCGCCCAGGCTGGGGTGCAATGGCATGATCTCGGCTCACTGCAACCTTCACCTCCCAAGTTCAGGCGATTCTCCTGCCTCAAGCCTCCTGAGTAGCTGGGATTACAGGTGCACACCATCACACCCAGCTAATTTTTGTATTTTTAGTAGAGACGGGGTTTCACCATATTGGCCAGGCTGATCTCAAACTACTGACCTCAGGTGATCCACCTGCCTTGGCCTCCCAAAGTGCTGGGATTATAGGCATGAGCCACTGCATCTGGCCCAGTTTTTATTTTTGTGGAAATGTCATTGTACTTTGTTTTAAAAGATATTTTTGCTGGGTAGAGTATTCCATGTTGAAAATATGTTTCCTTTGATCACTTTACTAATATTCCTCTGTTGTTTATTACTTTATTTTTTTGAAAATGTAGCTATCAGTTTTATTGCTGCTTCTTTGAAAGTTATGGTTTATTTCTTTTCTCTGGCTGCTTTTAAGATTTCCTTTTTGTTTTTGTTCTCCAGCAGTTTGACTGTGTCATGCTTGAGTGTAGTTTGCTTTGTATTTACTCTTCCTGGAATTTGCAGAGCATCTTGAATCTGTGGCTTGGTATCTGTCATCAGTTCTGGAAACTTTTCATCATTTCTTCAAATATTATTTCTGTACTGTTCTCTCTCTCCTCTTTTTCTGGGACTCCAATTACATATATATTAGATCTTTTTCCTCTATCCCCTGTGTCTCCTGTGCTCTTTTTTGTATTTTCTATCCCTTTTTCCATTCACGCTTTAGTCTTGCAGGTTCAGAGAAGATGACTTATCTCCTCCGTAACTATACAGTGAGAACTGGACACTCACAGAAATGAGACTTTGATGGGTAGAGTAGGCACTAGAGAAGACTTGCCACAGGGAGTTGAGCACTGCTTTGTGTACAGCAGTGTGCTGGTACAAGCGACAGCATTAAGGCAGAATGGAAGAGAGGAAGACAGGAAACAAAAAGTAAGAAATCCCAAGCAATTTCTGTGCTTCCTGTTTGATTCTGTGTAGGAAGGAATTTGAGAAATTTGACCTGAGAAAACAAGGAGATACTTGGACCAGGCGTAGTGGCTCATGCCTGTAATCCCAGCACTTTGGGAGGCCAAGGAGGGCAGATCACCTGAGGTTGGGAGTTTAAGACCAGCCTGACCAACATGGAGAAACCCTGTCTCTACTAAACACAAAATTAGCTGGGCGTGGTTGTGAGCACCTGTAATCCCAGCTACCTGGAAGGCTGAGGCAGGAGAATTGCTTCAACCCGGGAGGCGGAGGTTGCAGTGAGCCGAGATCATGCCATTACACTCCAGCCTAGGCAACAAGAACAAAACTCTGTCCCCCGCTTCCCAAAAACAAAAAACAAGGAGATACTTGTATGAGAAAAAGTAAGTCAGTGGGCTAGGAATGCAGAGTAGAGGGAATGGACCTATGGGTATCCTATTATTTTTAAAAGATAAAAGGTTAAGGGTCTCTTACTCCCAGAAAAATACTTTTAAATATAGTTTATGAGACTCCATTGGATTTTCTAAGAGGTAAGGTAACTCTTATGTTAGAAAACAGGCATTGCTTAGGTTGAAAGGCAAAGCTGTTGGCTCTTGCTGCTTAATTTCCCAAAGATCCCAATACACTTGGGATACTGTTAATATACCTGCAGCAAAGCTCTCTCCTGGACCTTTGTGCCCCATCCCCCTAAACTTTTGTGTCCCTCATCTCAGTGGTAAAATTTAAAATGAACATTGAGTGAACAGGCTTAGGGTGGTTATTTTTTAAATTTTGCATGTAAGGACATTTAAAACAAAACACCACCACCAACCATAGTATCATTTTATCTTTTCAAAAGGACATTTTAACAGTGCAAAAGTATAAAGAACGTGCTTCAAGATAGAGGAAAATAAATGGAATGACTTAGTTTTGTGAAAGACTCATGATGTCACTTGGTTTCTGGACACCGTTTGAGACCTGGCTATGGCTTGCCATCCCACAGCAGCGACGCTGTTGGACCCTTTGGCTGGGACCTCAGGACCCTCTGGGGCAGCACACAAAGCCAAAGGGTTCAGCCTGCTGGCATGATGCCCCTTTGTTTACAGGGCTGCATGCAAGGCCAGCGACGAGTGGCGTGCAGTGACGCCAGCCTAATTTGCTGAGGGCACATGCCATGCTTCCTGCAGCGCCAGCGCTCTTCTGCACTTTGCAGCAAGATAGATGCGTTCTAGATCCAAGAGTCTGCACCCTTGGCAGGAGTGCAGGAGCATAGTTTTCTGCCTTCTCAGGAGCATTCTTGAAAAGGGGCTTTCTGTGTTGATTTCAGGAGCTCTGTGTTGGGGATAAGGGCAGTTCTTATTCTCTCCTGTTATAGATGAGGAAGCTCAGCCAAGAAGTAGGCTGGTCACCCAGGGCCATATGCTTATTTGTGACATCCCTGGGACTAGAGCCCAGACCTCAGTGGTGCACGCGGAAGTCTCAGCCTGGCCAGGCTCTGTAATTAGGCCCCAGAGGGGCTGTGTTAGGTCTTCCCTTCCCCAACCAGTCCAGTTCTGGGAACAGAGGGCCAGATCCTGAGAAGCTGTGAGAACAGCCACAGGGAACTCCTCTCCCCTTCTGGTGCCCCTTCTTCCTGTGCAGTGCCCCCATCCTCTCCTGGGGCTGGGGGCAGCTGGAGGATGCCAGGTGGTGATAGAGAAAGACTGAATCACTGGGGAGTCAGGAAGACCTTGAAGCAAAGGGAAGCTGTGCTGCTGCATTTTCTGCACGGACTTGTCTGTCAGATGAGGGTTGTTGGATGCCTTAATAAAACCTGGGCTTAGCACCTGGTTTGTAGTTTGCTGCTATTTATCTTTAGCTGTATCTTTACCCCTTGCTGATGGAGAAACTCCGCGGAGCCCTGCTCTGTAAACACGCCTGAGTTTCTGGCAGGAAAAGCCAATGCTGTGAGGAACATTGACTTACTCATCCCTGCCCTTAAGCGCTTTTCACCCAGCCTGCTAGGAAGGGCCCTGTTTGTTGGAAGGTGTTTGATGTTTTGCTTTTTTTAACCTCCTGGTGTCCACCTGGGCAGAAGCCGAGTGACAGCTCAAGGGAGGGCGCTGTTTGGCTCTGATGACCTCCCAGAGGGACTTTTGGGAGGATGGGGCCATGTGGGAGCTGGGCTCCAGAAATCACATGAGACTGGCCGGCAGCCTGTGCTCCTGCCTGGGGGAGAAGCTGCTCATCCCTCCCCTGTCATTCCTTCACTGCATAACTTCTCTCTGTGAGAAACACTCAGAAGTTCTGCTGGAATGGGCCAGGAGGGAAGCCAGGCTGCTGACAGAGGCTTTAGAGCCTGGAGCTTGCGCTGGGCCAGTTTTTCTCCAGGACTCCCTTTCTGGCCACGTAGGCCAAGCCGGGGGGCCTCTTAGAATGTGAATCCAAGCAGGGAGAGGTGTGAGGTGTCCCAAGGGCTGTGGGGGTGCCAAGTGGGGTCCCATGAGGACCCGGAGAATCTTGGCCAACGCACTCGTCTTCTGGAGTTGCCTCTGGTGCTGGCTGGTTCTGGCTGAGGGCAGAGCCTGGCCTGGGGTCCTGAGCATTGTAATGAGCCCAGGGCGGGAGGGCATCAGTTTATTCTGGGTTCATTGGTGCAGAAGCCTGTGAGGCCAAGGTCAGGGGTGCCAGCCAGCTGGGCTGCTTTCTGCCACCTGGGGAGCCTGCCGATGGAGCCTGTCTGTCTGTCAGTGGGCAGCGCCTCAGCCTGGCACCGACTGGTCCTGAGGGACGTGTGGGGCTTGAGGCCTCCTCTGTGGAATGTTCTTTTGGTCATTTGTTTAATAACAGGTCCTTGCCAGTGGAGAGCTGTGAGCCCAAAAGTGGCCAGAGAACAGTTTGAGGGGTGTCCTGACAGAGGATGGTGGGGGCACACCTGTGCCTGCAGCAAGAGGGGCTCAATGTGGCCCGCCCCGCAGCTGTGGCATCTCTGGTAACCTGTGGAGCCACCTGCCTCTCTTGTGGGCTTGTCTCTGGACTTGCTCCAAGCAGAGAAGAATCTAGACACAGAGACATTGGTGAAGGTCACTGCAGCGCACAGGCTAACGTTGCTTGCCTTCGTTTATTTTGCTATGTTAGATCGTGTGCTCGAGTGCTGGCAGGGCAGAGGTGGGAGGTGTCAGGGAGCTCATGTTTAAGCGGGGACTGTGGCTCCCAGCTCTGAGCCCAGCGCTTTCCACAGTGAGAGAAACAGCTGATGTACCGGCCAGTCACAGACCCTGGTGCTCCTGTCCCAACACAGCAGACATCTGTACCATGTATGTGTCGTTACCCCTGAGGGCCAGTAGGCTCAGCTTATCCTGCCCCACGCTGCCCGGTACAGAGCCGCCAGCCACATGGGGCCTTGGAAGTGCAGCAGGTCCACAGTGGGATGTGCTGAGTATAACACACGTGGCATTGGAGGCTTCATGCACAGTGTAAAATCTCGCAAATAATATTTATTTTGATGACTTGTTGAAATGATACATTTTGGATATATTAAGTAAATTATGCTATTAGAATTCATTTTGCATATTTCTTGCCTTTTTCAATGTGGCTACTAGAAAAGTTACAAAATGACGTGTGTGGCTTGCCTTCTATTTCTTTTGGTCTGCATCGGTCCAGCCTTTTTGAATAGAGTCACAAGAGCAGCAGCAGCCGCTCATGTGGCCTGTGTGTGCCCGGCCCCACGAGCGCGACGCTCGTGCTGTGTTCAGCCCTCGCAGCAGCCTGTGAGGCAGAGGCTGCCCGGACCGCTGGGGACCTGGAGCGTGCAGTGTTACCCAGGGCTGGGTGAAATGGATTGCAAAAACGTGTTTTTTAAAAATTATCTTTTTATTTTTAAAATTTACTTTTCATTAAATTTTCAGCACGTTCTGTATTTTTCATAAAAGTCACGCACAATCACCGTAGAGAATTTGGAAACATGGAAGCAGATGCCAGTTTCCTTGTCCCTTAAAGAGAGGGCCCTGGTGTGAGCCCAACTCCCCCCGACAGCCCCTGGCTGTGATATTGCCTGGGTGTTGAGCTGCGGGGGTTTGGGGCTCCCAGGCTGCGATGTTGCCATGTTGCCAGGCTGCTGGGCTGCGGGGCTGAGATGTTGCCCGGGTGCAGGGCTGCGATGTTGCATGGTCACAGTGCTCAGCCAGGTGCTCTTCACCTTCTGTCCACTTACCCATGCCTGTCCTGGAAAGCCAGCTAGAGCTGGGTATAAAGGAAGAGAATACTGGCCCTGGGTGAGGCATGGGCATTAGTGGACCTGCTGGGCTCCTGGGCAGGGGTCGGGAGATGGGGGTGGCTTTATTGAACAGCTGGGATCATTCAGTGATTGATTTTTGGACAAGTGAGGTGTTGGTGGGCTTTGATTTGGAAGACTGTGAAGGAGGAGAAGGGGAAGGCCTGGCACCCCGTGGTCGTCAGATATCAGTGCCTGCCAGCCCCACAGAAAGGGCAGGATGGGCGAGAGGGCCTTCCACTCCCCATCGAGGGCTTGGCCTGAGCCCTGCCAGTCCCCCTAGGCTTGGGTTAGGGAGATAACCTAGTGTTCTCACTCTCACCACCAAGTGGTTTGTCTGCCTGGGGCAGCCCCTTTCCTGTTCCAGTGAATCAGGGAAGTCTAGGTGAGTGGAGGCTCTGCAGACAGACCTGAAGGTGGGGGTTTGGTTCTTGGGGTGCCCTGTGTGGTCAGGATGGCCTTGGCTGTGGGCCATCCCCCGTCTGTCTTCCCATTTTTGCTGGGTCCTTCCCAAGCGCTTCCCAGCTGACATTACTTTGGGGTGTCCTTGTGCCCGAGTCTGTGGATGATCAAAGGTGATGTTGTGGGGTGGGGATGCATGAATCTGGAAACACCTCTCTAGAGCCAGATGTTCTCTTCAGAGAACGGGTGTACATCTCCCGCCTTGTTCCCCACTTTTCAAAACGCTGATGCGGCATTGTGACCGAGGGCCCCTGGTGCAAGTGGTGTCTGTGTGGTGCTGTCCCGGGCCCAGCGGGTGGGCGGGTGGCCCCACCCTGTGTGGGCACTGAGTGCCCGCTGTCTTCCCCCTTGCAGGTCTGGCTGTGGGTCTGGGTTTTGGGGCACTGGCAGAGGTCGCCAAGAAGAGCCTGCGCTCCGAGGACCCCTCAGGTAAGCGGGGCCTTCAGTAGGAGGGACAGGGTGGGCCCTGGGAGGGTTGAGCCTGTCTGCCCCCAGCCACACCTGTGCTCTGGGAGGGTCAGCCCGTTGGGCCACATTCGTATGGTGCTCCATGTGAGTGGCACCCGTGGAGTGGTGAGGCTGTTCATAGAGATGGAGTGACTTGTTTTAGAGGGGGTGAGGCTGGAGGCTTCTCCTCCACCCAGCCCCAAGTGGCCACCCAGACCCTTCCTTTTGGCTGCCTGCATACCCACACACCTGCACACATCCTCCGAATACCTGCACACCCCTCACACCCCCCTGCACACATGCACACCCTGACACACCCACCTGCACATGCACTGCACACCTGAACACCTTACACACCCTCTGCACAGCCCTCACCCTCCTCTGCATACCACTTCACACCCCCTCTGCACACATGCACACCCTTACACAGCCACCCTCACATGTACTGCACACCTTACACATTCATCTACACACCCTCCACACACCCTTACACAGCCACCCTCACACGTACTGCACACCTTACACATTCATCTACACACCCTCCACACACCCACACACCTCCTTACACACCCTCTACAACCTGCACACCCCCTTGCACACCCACTTTTTGCTGCTGCCCTACTCTCTGGGAGCCCCCGTGGCCTACTGGTCTGGCTGGGTCAGGCATGGCTGGGGTCGGGGAGGTGTGCACTCCTAGGGCAGACCTTGAAGGCTCCTCCTCACCAGCTCAATAACCTGGGGAGGATGCAGCCTCTGTAGAGGCACCTCCGCACCCCTGAGGTGAAGGTCACAGCCAGAGTCAGGCAGGTGGTCAGGTCAGGACACTCATCCTACTGAGGCTGGTGGCCTGCTGTGGCTGGGCCCTCTGTGGAGAGGTTCTGCAGACGGGCCACACTGAGGCTTTGGGTGTTCATGCCACTGTGATGAGGAGTGGGGGACACTGAGCTCCCGCCGCCTCTGCCTGAGCACCGGGCCGGGGGTGTCCTCAGGCCTCCCCAGGCATGGGCGAGGGCCAGGTAGGTGCCAGGTGAACCCAGCAGGGGCTTTCCTGTTAGCGGGGCCTGGGGTGTGGAGAGCAGTGCCAAGGGAGCTGTCTGCTTGGTGGATTTCCCTAAATGTATTTGGAGTTCTGGGCCGAGTCCCCTGGCCCCAGCCCATTCAGGGAATGTCAGCTCGTTCTGGTATCTCGCCCTTCCACCCCCATCCATGGGGACCCCCAGTGACACCCGGTGTTTGGCCACATTGCAGCCCTCACAGCCCTGCCTGCCAGCCTGTGCCAGCCTCCCTTGGAGGCCCTGCCTGCCCCCTGGACAGCCCCCCTCCTCTCACCAACACTCCCTTTTGGGGCGAGGGCACCAGTCCATCTCACAGGCCCCATCTGAGTCCTGGGGACACGCGCGGCATGCATGTCCTTGGAAGGGGCTAAGGACAGAGGGCTTAGCAAGGGTATTTTTAGCATTGGTGCTGAAACCCTCTGGGAAACAAAGCCTGTGTTTCTCTGGAAGAAGTCAGCCTTCCCCTACTGTCCCCTACTGTTCCCTCCAACGTTGGCTGCTCTCCAGACAACCTCGTCCAAGCAGGGAAGAGGCCAGGCTGGCTCCACACCTACAGTTGGTGTCCTTTGTCAGGGACAGTGGTGGCTCCAGGCTGGGGGTTAAGGGGCCTGGGTGTCGTTAGCTCTGAGAGTGGGGCCTGAGGCTTAGGCTGCAGTGGGATGGCCCTGGGCAGCCCCAAACTGTGCTCCAGCTTCCTGCCCAGGCCCTGGCACCCTCTGGCCTGGAGGAGACCAGCCACCTTGGCTGAGCTCTGCCCTGGAAGGGTCTTTCCTGAGCTGGGGGCCACGCCACCGTAGCCCGGGCTATGTTGGCTCATCCTCACAGCCAGCCCTGCCTGGGTGGGGGACATGCCTCCAGCCTGTGGGATTGGCCAGCTTTGCTGATGGGCTACCTGGGAAAGCCCAGATTGGACCAGGCACTGTCCCCATCTCTCAGGAGTGTTGCTGCCACCCCAGGACTGCTCTGTGTGTCATGAAGAGAGAGACTCTCCCTCCTCAGGCCTGGGGCAGTGGCCTCTGCCCACGGCTTCCCTCTCTGCCTGCCCCTCCCCAGGGACTGAGGCCCGGGCCCCCAGCCCACAAGTGCCCCAGGGCTAGGGGCCAGAGGGGACATTGACTGCCTTTCCTTCCGTACTGGACTGGCTCTGCCCATGGGTCATAGCTCCACCTCCTAGGGCAGCTCAGCCCCTTCCCACGGGGCTAACATCTCCCACCTTCCCAGGGCCCTTCCTGCTGTCTGGGATCCCAGAGTGAGCCCGGCCCCTTTCCATGCAGCTGCCTGCACATGTGGGCAGATGTTCTTCTCTGAGCTCCTGTTCCATTCTTAGGGTGGCCCACCCCACCATGATTTCTCAGGGGCCAGGCTGCACTCGGCTCCAGGGCAGGGGGCAGTGGCACGGTCACCTCTCTCTTCCCCTGCTGGGGTCCCGGCTTTGTGCCACCTGAGCACTGTGCCAGGCCTGAAGTGATTTGAGCTGAGGCAAGTGCCGGGTGCTGTGGGAGCCAGAGAGGAGGAAGCTGCACTGTGGCCTCCTGGGGCTTCAGACCTAACTAGATTCACTGGACAGAGGGCAGGAGAAGCTTCGAATGTCACAAGGGCTAGAGGCCCAACCAGAGGAGCTCAGGGAAGGTAGAAGGACCCAGACCCCCAGATTCCTGCTCAGGCCTCTCTGCACCTCTGGACAGGGGCATCCCCATGTTTAGGCAACGCTGAGCTGATGGCCCAGGAGAGGCAGGAAGCCAGAGGAGACCCAGCCACCCTGGGCCACATGGCTGTTGGCAGCTGACTCAGCCAGCCTTCTGCTGCTCCTGAGTCATGGCCCTCAGCCTCCCCCGGTGGACTGGAAAAAGGCCAACTGCACCCTTGAGGTCACTGCATGCGCATCACTGGTCAGCTGGCTGGAGGGCAGAGACGAGTACCAGTGGGCTATGCTGCCCTTGACCCGAGTGCCCCTCCCTTGAGGAAGGGCTCTGGTTGTAGCCGCTTGGCCCCATGTGACAAATGCATGCCGACCCCATGGGTGCAGAGGACCTTTGTGCAGTGCCCTGGGTGGGGACGCACAGGGCAAAGGCTTGGCCCCTCCTCACCTAGAGTCCCGGGCCCCTCCCTCCCTCTTGGTCCTGCCCCCACCTCCAGCTGATCGTGCCTTTTCCTACGCACCTTCCAGCCACAGGCAGCACCACAGCCCCGTCACTGCCTGCCAGGTCCCCACGTGGAGGGGAGAGGTCTTCTCTGTGTGTATGTATACATATGTACGTGTGCACACCTGTGTGTACTGGGAGGCGCTGGCATAGGGCCTGGGGATGCGGCTCACACAGGCTTGGGGAGGTAGACATGGAACAGGAGTTAAAAGTTGTGTTGCTGCTTTTATGGATGTCCGGGAGAGAAGACATTGTCCGAGGTTTTGCCATCCCACTCCCAGAGCCCCTCTACCCCGACTACCCTGGTGACCCCTCCCGCCCGCCCGCAGGGAAGAAGTCTGTGCTGGATTCCAGTCCCTTCCTGTCTGAGGCCAATGCGGAACGCATCGTACGCACGCTCTGCAAGGTGCGCGGCGCAGCGCTCAAGCTGGGTCAGATGCTGAGCATCCAGGGTGAGTGGGTGCAGGGGCTGCTGCCGGGGTCAACTTCCAGGGCCAGGAGCAGTGGCCTCACCAAAGCTCAGTGGGCAAGATGTGCATGGGCTGGGGAGGGATCTTGGTGCATAATAGGCGTGGTTTCTAGGCAGGTGGCTCTGGCTCCAAGAAACACATGGGAAAGAGCAGAGGAAAAACTGCTCTCCAGAGGCGGTCAGACCACAGGGCGTTTCAACATTTTACTGTGTTTCATTTTCCAAATTGCTTTTGTAATTATGAAAAACTCTGCATGCTGCGTGTAAAAAGCCCACCTTCTCAGGTGGCTGGGCTGAGGCTGGGGCTCTGGGGATGCCGAGTGGCCCAGGGTTCCTGTGAGGGCTCCTGTCTGGCCTCACCTGTGCTTCTGGTGGGAAGGGTGTGGTGGCCAGAGCACCCCAGGAGTGTGCCTGTCCAGGTCCTGCTGGCCTGGTGTCCCTCCTGGCCGCGCATTTTCATCCCCAGGTTCACCCTGTGACGCTCCTGCCTTCCAGACGACGCCTTCATCAACCCCCACCTGGCCAAGATCTTCGAGCGGGTTCGGCAGAGTGCGGACTTCATGCCATTGAAACAGATGATGGTGAGGAGCCGGGGGCTCTGCCTGCCCTCTGGGTCCTCGGTCCTCAGTGGGTGGAGGGGACAGACTTGGGGATTCTCTGGGTGGCCCAGGTAGGGCTGTGCTCAGAGATTCTCCCTGGCCCTCCCCTCCAGAAAACTCTCAACCACGACCTGGGCCCCGGCTGGCGGGACAAGCTGGAGTACTTCGAGGAGCGGCCCTTCGCTGCTGCGTCCATTGGGCAGGTGCACCTGGCCCGCATGAGGGGCGGTCGAGAGGTGGCCATGAAGATCCAGGTAGGTGGCCTGGTGCACGGTGCTTGTTGGGGGCAGAGCCGGGGCCTCTGCACCCCATGCCCCGAAGGGCACCCTCTCCCCTGGTAGGGCCGTGTGTAGTGTCTTCTGGCCCCGGTGCCTGGTCAGTAAGCTTAGGAAGTATTTGCTAAATGACTTTGGAGGCACGAGGGGCCCCAGCAAGGTTGGTTTAGGATGGGCAGGGACAGTGGACAAGTGATTGCCTTTTGTGGCTGCAGCTGGTGGGAGGGTGGCCCTGAGCTGTTTCTGGGGATAGAGTGAGGCAGGAGTAGAAGGTGGTTGAGGCTGTGACGGGGTCCAGGGGTCATGGCAGCATGGCTGGATCTTAGCTCTGGTTCTTCAGGGTGTGGGCTGGGGACAGGACACAGCTGGGAAGCCAGCGGGAAGTGGGAGTGCCCCAGGCAGGGCCCACTGGTCTCCCTGGGCTAACGCCCCTGCCTTGCCCCCACCCCACAGTACCCTGGCGTGGCCCAGAGCATCAACAGCGATGTCAACAACCTCATGGCCGTGCTGAACATGAGCAACATGCTTCCAGAAGGTCTGAGGCTGGACGGCTGGGTCAAGGACAGGAGCGGGTGGCAGGAATCTGCACTGGGCTCTGGGGACCAGGGTGGGGCCTCCCTGCAGAGCCCTCTTCCCACTGATGCCCTCTTCCCCTGCTCAGGCCTGTTCCCTGAGCACCTGATCGATGTGCTGAGGCGGGAGCTGGCCCTGGAGTGTGACTACCAGCGGGAGGCCGCCTGTGCCCGCAAGTTCAGGTGTGGCCCCTGGCTGGGCCCCTTGCATGTTTCCACCAGGGAGGCAGAAGGGACCATGCTCGGCAGCTGGTGAAGGCCCCTCGGAGGGCTGGGTTGCAGCCCGAGCTGAGGCCACACCCTGCCTGGCGGGGTGTGTATGTATGTCGGGGAGGTGTGGAGGGGCTGTGGCCAGGGCATGACCTCCCCACCCACCCAGGGAGCTGCTGAAGGGCCACCCCTTCTTCTACGTACCTGAGATCGTGGACGAGCTCTGCAGCCCACACGTGCTGACCACAGAGCTGGTGTCCGGCTTCCCCTTGGACCAGGCCGAAGGGCTCAGCCAGGAGATTCGGAATGAGGTGTGTCTGTGCCAGCAGACATGTGGGGCCGGGGTGGCCCTGCTGTGTGGCTATTTGGGGACCTAATGGTGTGAGCCATGGCCTTGGAGCCCTGAGGTGCGCTCCCTAGGGGTGAGGGGCAGTGAAGTAGCACCAGTGGGACTTAGGGGGACACAGGGCAGCTGCTGCCTTCCCTAGCCCAAGTGACACTGGGAATCAAACAGTCCCTGGGGTAGGGTAGGTAAAAACAGGAGGCAGAGGCTTCTCTGGCCCCAGACTCCCAGTGCACCAGGCAGTGTGGTGCTGCCTGATGCAGAACCCCCATGCTGTCCCCAGATCTGTTACAACATCCTGGTTCTGTGCTTGAGGGAGCTGTTCGAGTTCCACTTCATGCAGACAGACCCCAACTGGTCCAACTTCTTCTATGACCCCCAGCAGCACAAGGTGAGCCCAGGGCGGGGGCACCTGCAGCCAGGCCTGAGAGCTTCTCTGAATGGGGTGTGTGAGGCCCTGGCCTGCCCCTCATCCTGGGAGTCAGCAGAGCGCTCAGGGTTTGGGAGTGGGGGTCTTCACTGCCCTCTGTTGCACCCCTCCCCGGCCCCACAGCCCTACCATGGAGTGCCAGGGCCAAACTTCTCGTGTCTCTGTCCACAGGTGGCTCTTTTGGACTTTGGGGCAACACGGGAATATGACAGGTCCTTCACCGACCTCTACATTCAGGTGAGCTCAGGAGATGGGCCTGGCCTTGGTCCATGTTTTTCCAAGGCTGGGACAGGATGCTTGGGGACTCGGGCAGCGGGAATGACTGGGGTCCTGACCTCATTCCTCATGTGTGCTGCCTGTTCCTCAGGTCTGGCGACAGCAGCTACCAGATATGTCACAGCACTGGCCTGGGCCTTGTGCAGGGAGAGGGTGGGGTGGGTCTGGGTGTGGCACTTGGCTCCCTGGGATGTCGGAGCTTTTCTTTCCGTGCTGCCCATGGGTCCCCTCCTGTGCTTCTCCCCAGATCATCAGGGCTGCTGCCGACAGGGACAGGGAGACTGTGCGGGCAAAATCCATAGAGATGAAGTTCCTCACCGGCTACGAGGTCAAGGTGAGCAGGGCTGTGGGTTCTCCTCGAGCCTGCTGATCCAGGGCCTAGCTCCCTGTGTAGGAACCAATGCCAGCACAGGGGGCAGCTGCCCTCGAGGGGCCCCCAGAGCCTGGGCCTCCTTGTGCACGGTCTGCAAGCTGGGGCCCACCCTGGCCCATGCCGCTGTGCTGTGTGTGTGAGATTTTCTGAGCGCCAGTGAGCTGGGGACTCGGGACTTGTGATGCTCGTTTCTGCCTCTTATTCTCGCCCACTTAGCGCTTGGAGTCGGGGCTGGACTCTGTTAAACACTTTTTCACCAGAACAGTGTTTTTTTTTAAAACTCTGAATGAGGGCCATGAGGCGGGCTTATCCTCTGCATTGTACCACAGGCCGCACCACTCCCTTTTGTATTGCATCAGCCCAGTTCACACGTTACCCTCGGGTTCCCGGCCCCTGTGGGTTTGAGTTTATGCATGTTACCATGATGTAATCCAGTTTACAGACAGCTTTGAGTAAGAACGCAGTGCTCTGGCACCATGGGAGGAACCCAGGCTGATAGAGGCCTCTGGTGTCTCACCGCCATTTACCCTTCCTCTCCTGCCCCAGGTCATGGAAGACGCCCACTTGGATGCCATCCTCATCCTGGGGGAGGCCTTCGCCTCTGACGAGCCCTTTGATTTCGGCACCCAGAGCACCACCGAGAAGATCCACAACCTGATTCCCATCATGCTGAGGCACCGTCTTGTCCCCCCACCTGAGGAGACCTACTCCCTGCACAGGAAGATGGGGGGCTCCTTCCTCATCTGCTCCAAGCTAAAGGCCCGCTTCCCCTGCAAGGCCATGTTCGAGGAGGCCTACAGCAACTACTGCAGGAGGCGGGCCCAGCAGTAGGGCCGGGGCCCAGGCCAGCTCCGAGGGTGCTCTGTCCTTCAGATAGGCTGAAAACCAGTAGGGAGGTGGTGGCGATAGTTTAACTCCTTTGCCCAGTTAGAAGGGGTGGCTAGTTCTCCTGGGAGGCAGGGGCCACCTAGAGCCCTGGGGCCAGTGCGTTCCAGTTTCCATCACTAAATGGTTGTAGGGTGAGCAGTGTAAGAGTGAAGATGAAGCCCCACTGCTGGGTCAGAGTCTGCCTTGGGTGTCCTCTGAAATAAGTAGATGAAGATGAAAGGGCAACTTTGTTTTCTTCTTTTTCCTGATGTGAATGTTAAGCAGTAGGGAGAGTCCTTACTCCCTTCCAACCTCTGCTCCAGTTCAAAACCCAGAAACCTGAACACAGATACGATTGTGGGATTTTGTCATCTGTGTAGTAGGGTATGTGTATATGTGTTTCTAGAGTGAGATTTGTGTTTTCCGCCCTTTTCCTCTCCGGCCGGCGGGCTGGAGCTGGGAGAGGTGCTGGTCTAACAGCACCAAGTGCTCCTTAAGCCTGCAAGGCTCAGGCCTGTGGGGCTGGCTCTCACCTCTGACAGCTCAGTGTTCCTAAAACACTGCTGCCCCAGGGGGAGGACGGGAGCAGCAGAACAGGGAATGCGCTGGAAGGCGGAGTGGGGCTTCCTTCCTCTGTCTGAGGAGAGGAGAGATGCAGGTGTCACCAGTTCCAGCTGAAGCCTCCTCACAGGCTCTCTGAATTTTTGTACAAGTTATTTTAGTGTAATAAAAAATGTTTGTGAGAAGTGCTTTGGTGCTGGTACTCACATCTGTATTCTGGAGGATGACGATGAGCTGTACCTTCCTTCTAGCTCGTGGTAGTGTTTCTTTTCTTTTCTGACCTCATGGTCAGGGCAGGCTCAGTGTCACACCATATTTGCAAGGTTTGGGCCTGGTTCGGCATGAGGCCCTTGGCCCTGATCCTGGAAGGCTCAGCCCATTCACTGTAAGAGGGGAGGTGGCAGGGGTGGAGAACAGGAGGAGGCTGTGGTGTCACTGCGCCAGCCCCCTGGCAGGCCGTACCACACTGCTGAAGCAGCTGTACCCAGTAATGGTGGCAACTCTGGGAGGACAGTGACACCTGCCAGCAGGGCTGGTGCCTGGTCTGCATAGCAGCCAGACCCTCTCTAGACATCCGCTGAACTTGAGGACCACTTCCTGAAAAGTGGCTTTTCCCGGGGCCAGCTTCATTCCTAGGTAATAGGACAGGCTGGCCATTCAGCTGAAGCCCTCCCTACGGACCCGTGAACACTTGAAAGTGCATTTGCAGACCGCAGAGGTCCAAAGGAGGCTTACAGAGGTGTAAGCTTTCAGAGTTCTTAAAGAAAACATGCTTTCTGATTCAGGACTGCTGAGTCACAGACCCAGTGGGCTCCGGGACAGGATGGAGAGGCCTGGGGGTGTCCGTGAGGCCGCCTGGCTAGCACCAGCACCCAGCACCACTATCAGATCCTGGCTGGAACTCTTGCGGCCTTCTTAAGGGTATTTGCTGACTTTTTTTTTTCTTCTTAAATAAGGTGCTATATTTTTTCATTTTTTAATGCAGTGAAGATTTTAATTGAGGTAAACACAAGATAACATACACCATATGAATTTGTTGTTCTGAAAAAATGAAAATGACTTCATTACAACAAAAGGGATTAAAATGACCTATTAAAAAGATTTAAAAATATTTAGGTAACTGTTTTTCAGTTTTTACTTTAAATGATTTAATACTGTTACAAACTTTCTGAGTAAGTACTATGAATTATGAATCTGGAAACCATCATTCTCAGCAAACTGACACAAGAACAGAAAACCAAACACCTCATGTTCTCACAGGCGGGTGTTGAACAATGAGAACACGTGGACTCAGGGAGAGGAGCGTCACACACTGGGAGCAGTTGGGTGGGGCGGGGGCTAGGGGAGGGACAGTCGGGGGTGGGGAGGGATAACGTGGGGAGAAATGCCGGATATAGTCAAAGGGGGAATAGAGGCAGCAAACTACCTGGTTATGTATGCACCTACGCAACAACGCTGCATGACCTGCATATGTACCCCAGAACCTAAAGTAAAATAAAATAATTCATAGTACTTGCTCAGAAAGGGTATTTGCTGCTCTTTAGCGAACTCTGCAGCACTCAGATCTGGAGCCACCACCCTGCAGAGTAAATAGCAGGGGCAGAACCCAGGCCAGCCCGACCCAGAGCTCTCAGCCTCTTCCTCTCAAACAAGCCAAACAAGCAGCAGCATGGGGGCGGGTTGGTGGGAAGGGAGGGGAAAAGAACAGAGCCAGCATTTGCTTTCCCAGGAACCACAGGGACCGTAACTGCTGGGAGAGGAATTTTCTAAGGGAAACTGGAATGTGGTTTGTGAGCCCTAAGTCTGAGAGCAGCCGAGAACTAGAGGACTCCCTGTGAAGACAGTGGGGATCACTGGATTGCAAATGACTCTAATCCCCACTAAAGCCAACTGGACACACGTTATTTTGACTTTTCCTGTATGGTGATGAACTACTCTCTGTGCTCACCCATTCACACTGAGGACGTGGGGCATGAAAACATGGCAAATTATGACTTGATTTTCCAGGGCCCGTGTCTTTGTATCCCTAACATCTAGTGAAGGGCTAGACACAGTACAACAAAAATATGACTTGTTACTGTAGACTTTGGTGGTTACTCAAGGACAAAAACACTGAGCCATAGGCTAGACGTTAGATTCTGAATGCTTTTCTATATAAACTCGTGACACTCCAAGTGGGCCTTTTTATAGAGGAAAAAAAAGGCCCAGAGGTTAAGTGGCAGAAGCAGGATTTGGAACAAGAGTCTGGTCTTACAGTCTACACTAAGGGGACCAAACCACGGCTGGCAAACTATGATGGCCCAAGGGCCAAATCTGGCCCACTGGATTCTGTACGTTTTGCTGGAGCGTAGCCACGCTCCTTCATGTGTGTAGTAGGCTAATTAATACTGTTTCTGCACTGAAATGCCAGAGCCGGGGAGCTGCAAGGAACTAGATACACAGCCCACAAAGCCACAAGGATTTCAGAGTTGCCAAGCCCTGTTCTAAAGCACTGCACAGCAGACGTTATAGCAAGCCAACATAACAGTAACAGCCACAAATGTCAACTCCATGGGCAATGGGAACCAGGAATGTTCTCCAAATAACTATTTAGCTGCCACCAGTTTAGGAGTTCCTTTAATGCCACCCTTGGACTTTACCTGTTTGTTCTTAGATGCACCATTCTAACTCCAGAAAAGCAGTGACAGTCCAGTTTAAGTGACAAAGTCAAACTGCTCCCACATTCACACTGTCAGGAGCACTCAGGAAACCTCATGCAGGCAGAGCTTGGTCTTGTGGACTGAAGTAACAGCAACAGGGAAGTTATGGCCAGGAGTGGGGAGTTGAAAGCTTCAGGAGAATTTAACATCACTCTTACCTGAGCTAAGGAAGAAATTAAGAAAATCCTAGATTAAACCACAGGGGCAAACTAACCCCATGTCCTTTTACAGTGTGAGGAAGCAGCCTGGATGAGGAAGGAAGCAGCCTGGATGAGGAGGGAAGCCAGCAGAAAGCGAAAGCAGTGAGATGCGGACAGGCAGCACCTTTCTCTACTCAGACTTCCCAGTGGCTGTTAAAAAGACAAAATACTCGATGCTAACAGTTCTCTGTTTTATTGCAATACATCAAAGTCTGGTTAATATTGATATCAACATAAAATAGTGGTGAGGAGTCTTTTGTGACATTTTTTACTATCCCACCTTAAATATTTCTGTGCAAAAGAATCCACATCATTGTTTGGTAGCGGAGGATCTCTTTATAAAGTTCCCTAAGACATTGAGGGCAAAAACCAAACAAAAAAATTATGAGTGACAGGCTAAAGCAGTATCTCTTTTCCCCTCCGTACACACATATTTGTCAGCATTATATTCTAACCAAAAAATGATCACACCAGGCCATGCAAAACTGTACAATATTACAAGAAAAACCCTAAAAAATGTATAAAATGAATGATATTACACTATCAAATAAAAAGGGAAGTCACTTTGTTTTCATGAGATTTCAAGGTTGATTGGAGTCAGCTTCCCCCAGACCTGCACTGGAGTCCTGTGTAGGGAGGGGTGCCCAGCCTGCTGCCGGTGCTGGGCGGGAGCTTGCACTCCGCAGAGGGAGGCCTCCTTATCTAGCAGGAGTGCACTAAGAACTCTGGACTTGGGTAGCAATTAAAGTCACAAGGAAAGAGGTTTTAAAATGGGCTCAATGAAATGCAGCTCATCTAGTTCAGGGCTGGGCCAGAGAGAGTGGGGACTGGAGTGCCCAATTCATCACTTTGTGCTCAGCGGATGTGCGCTACGGCACTGTCTGACTGGCAGGAGCGCCCCTCTGTCCAGAGTGGATGGGGAGCCTTAGGCTTGGCAAAGCCCACCTGCTGGGAGACTGAAGTGCTTGTGATCCTGGCCAAAGGCGGCAAATGGCCCTGCTGCGTCCGTGCTTTTGACATCTGCTCACCCCTGCTCTGGCTTTTCCTTAATGATACCTGAGATGCCACATAAATGTAACCAGTTTTTCTCAGAAACAGATGTGGCCACTAAGTAACAAAATGACATAATTCTATGACCTATGGAAAGAGGGAGGCTGAGAGCCAGCCAGGAATGACAGATTGTTGCTGTAAACAAGACAGGAATTTCAGATTCTCCCCTGAAGCTTGGGTACAATAATTGGTTGGAAAACCAAAGAGCTGGGCCCTTTTTAGTTGTATCTCATAGCCTTAAAGCGGCCCTCCCTGGGAAATAACATGAATCACTAAGTGTGTTGGGGTGTGTATAAATACATATATAGTAACAAAAAATGTAAGATCTACTTGGCAATCATTTGACAAGGAGCAAGGCTTTTGTTTTTGACAAAAAGAAATATGTATATGTATGTAATTTTAAACACCCAAAGCACAAAACATGGTTAGAATTCAAGGGTAGGTAACTTGGCTGGACATAGATAGCACCAAATACTAACGCAGATAGACTCCCAGAAATGCCTCTGAATGTATTTTTTTCCATTGAGAAACAAGTTCCTGCTGCCATATAAATTTTTTAAACGTCTGGCATGAAAACAAAAGATGACTTCAGATAGTAATAAAATAGCTTTTCTGTGAGCTTTGTTACTGACTCCTCTGAATGGTCATTATGTTTTTTTCCCTGGAACCCACTCCTTGTCTTTTCAAATCATTCTCAGAAGCTTCTGGAGGTAACAGGCTTCATATTTAAGGGTGGGATAAAGCCAGTAGGATGACCATTATTATGGGAAAAACCTCCCCAAAACTATTACCCTTGGCAGTGTTTCTCCCCTAAAGCCTTGCTTTTAGAGCTGCACATGTTTGGAAATGCTCTATTATAACAGAAAAGATTACTGCCATTGCAGTGGAAAAATCAAAGAACGCTATGGGGCAATCCATGGGGTGAATATGGACAAGCCACCCAGTTAGCCTGGCAACCAAGACAAACCTCGGTAGCTCTCTCTCATCTGCCCTGTTGGGAGGTTGAAGAGTATGACCCGTTGCAGTGGAGCCTAGACTTTCGGTAGGGTTATATTTTAATACTAAAAGCATCCTTTGGAAAATAAGCACCTATAGGCAACAAAAATTCACAATTACTCGTCAAAGCTACGAAGTAATGGCTTATGTCGGGTCTTGTTAATCTTGGCTTGAGACGGCCTCCTCCCTGCCCAAGAAAAAGGAGAGAGGAAAAGGCAAGGGGAAAGGAAAGAGAAGGATGGGGAGGTTGGGAAGACTGGGAAAGAGAGGAGGGAGGGTGGGGAGGAGGGGTGCGAGCTGGTCACGAGCATCCAGCAGGGGGTCAGCTGGATGACTCCCTTCTCTCACATGGAGTGAGGAGGGCAAGGATCTACCAAGACATATAACAGTGACCCAACTACAGGGCCAACCCTTGGTATTCAGGTGACAAAAGTATTTTTATACTTCTTTCCAAAAAGCAGGAAGATTTTGGAGATTAGAATTGTGCAGTGAATTACACCTATCCAAAATAAAATATAATCAAATCTGAGCCGGCAACAAACCCAGAATGTTTAAATGTCAAAGCTGTTATATGAAAATTCCCGATTATAGGCGCTCGCAATGGAATGCCCAGCAGGATCTTTCTTCCCCCCGCTGTGTCTCAGAACCTTCTCCACACAGCAGCAGCATCTGGAAACAGCCTCAGCTCCCTGCACATGCTTCAGGCCAGCACGGGCTGCTGCCATGACACAGAGGTGGAGTCACAGCAGCAGTGAAATGATGGCCTTGAACACTGCAACCCAAGTTAGCAACTGCAGGAAAGCTCTCTTCATTTTCGCTGAATTTTAAAGAGAGAGTCCTGTCTCTATTTCTCACAGAAACTGAAGCGAAAAGCAAAAGAGGCAAAATCTCTTTCCTTCCATGAGATATTTTTATTTTTATCTCTTTCTCTACTTGTGTGCTTAACTGGTGAAATGACTCTGTAGAAATAGATTCTGCGGCTCTGCATCTCATTTCCTTATGGCAACTACAACAGGAGGAATCCAGTTGGAAATGCCACTAATACCACAATCCAGCACCCAAGAGAGGAACCCAGCCTGAGCGCCACGCTGGGCTCACCCTGGCCTGTGCACTGGGGTTGTCCCATCCATTTTCCACTGGCTAAGGGGAATATTTGGTTAAGGCTGTTCAAGCCCTTGCTTTTGAGGTTTTACATTATTTGGTAATAAAAGCCTTTCTTCCCCAGGCTTATCTGAAGAAGCTCACACCCACCCTCAACAAAATGGACTCCTCCTTGGGAAGCGTCTCCAGCCCTGGGATGGACACTTCACTGTGACTTTGGGAGAGACAGGATTAGCCCAGGAAAAAACGCACTTTTAGAAACTGTTTTCTGGATCTTCAAAAGCTACAATACTCCTTGTACCCTTTCAGATGGAAGGGATCAGGTGTAGCATCGTATATTTCTACATTTATCTGAGGAAGACAAAGTACAATAAAAAGTGAGAAGTGTTCAACTTCTACCACTAGGAAAGAGACGTCTTGGGTAGAGCGGGGTTAGCTTTTGCTGCTGCTGCTGCTGCCAAAGTGGCTGCGAATGTTTGGTGCCCAGCCCGCACTCCAAACCAGCAGAGCCAGGGTCTGCAAATGTCTTCTAAAGCTCTACAGGTGACTGGAGCCTATGACCAGTTTGAGGACAGGGCAATAAAGGGAACTCTCCTCTCCCTCTAAAAATGTGAGGTTGAGGCCTTTCTATCCTTTACATTACTTAGCTGGGAAACAGACAAGAAACAACACATTTCTTTAAATTAAATCATCTCTCTTATATATGCATCCATCTTTTGTTGAATACAAGAAGCTTCTTTTGACTATATACATTCAGTATTTAACTTCTACATTTATGTATTCATTTAAACTCTGTATTGTAGTAAAATATGCATTGTTTTAATTTGTAAGGATTTCCTGGCAACAATCAGGTTGACTCTCACCGTGGCTGCTGAGTAAGAGCTTGGTGAGCCACTCCAGGGATGGATTCTCCCCTTTGGATGCAGAGAATCGGACTACAATGAGACTCTACTGTGAAAACAAAATCTGTCTAATCTTATTCTTATCACTTACATTTGTGTGATCTGTCTATTTAAGCTACCTTTGGGGGCAGGGGTAAAATGTTATTGAAAGCAACTCTAAGTGCATGGAATGAAATCAATGTTAATCTAAGCTGCTATGGAAAGTCTATCTTTGCTGTTGCTGTTAGGCTGGGGGCGTGGATCTGAGAGTCAGGTTGTCAGAACTTCTGAATCCCTGTCCTGCTACTGTTGCCAGCCCCTGGTGGCTTTCAGGCCAAGGTGGAGGGAAGAGATGAAAGTGAGAGGAGGCAAGTGGCAGGGAGTGGAGAGCGAGAGGTCCCAATGCTGAGGCAACTCACGGGTCCCAGCTCCCGCGGTCAGTGCTCTCCAGAGAGAGGCTCTTGGTCTTTCGGGGTGAAACTGGGCTTGGGGGGCTGCTCAGGTTGGAACTGTTGGACGCTGTGGAATGCCTTGGAGAGTCAGAGTCCTGTAAGGCCCAAAGTAACACATCAGTGAGATGCAGGGGGAGAAGGGGAGACAGGCAGAGGGGCTCAGATTACCACTGCCCCCTCCAGCCACCCTGACAAAATAACCCCATGGGGCTTCCTCACTGTCAGTATAAAGCCCCTTCTATGAGCTGAGGAAGAGGCACAGAACATACATGCTCAGTTCTTTCTGTAGTCCTTTAAAGATGATGGTATTTTCACACAAAAGCCAGAAGTCTGAACACCTCTGGGAAAATGGCAGTTTGCAACCCAAGTGACTGGCCTTGCTACCCACTGTCCAAGAGTGAACGCTGGCCCCTGACCCCTGACCCCTGCTGCAGTTGAGGCCAATCCCAAGGTGGTGGGATTGCTTGGGAAGGCGCACTAGTCTTTCTGATATGTGATGTCTCTGGACCCCTGCTCACTCACCTCTCCATCAAAGTCCCTCGCTGGGGCATCACTTCCTTGGTCCATGCCTCCGGAGGACAAAGAGCCCTCTGATGGGGAGGGCATGGGCTGCCGCTTGGCACCGTAGCTTCCTCCAGAGACTTCCCTCTTTAACGCACTGCCATTCTGTGTGGATGACCCTACAGTACATCATGTGGGCAAAATTTTACATATGTGGAGATGACAATTCTCTAGAAAGCACACAGACTGCTGAGCTGGTGGGCCATCCTTTGCAAGCCCCAGACCCCTCCTCCCCTGATGCACAGTAAGTCCAACTGTGGTACCTTTGCCCTGAGCTCAACCCGAATCCAGCAATCTCACTCCTTCTTCCTGTCCACCCCAGCCACAGGGACTCCCGGTGAGTGAGTAGCACTCTCTAGGCTGCGCCATCTGTCCGGACACCCCAGTTGCTAACAATTCCCTGGGATCCCTCAAGTCCCCACCTGCCTGGTACTCCCTTGCAAGTCTTTCCCAGCTACTGGTGGCTCCCAGACATCTTTCACACATCTTTTTCATGGCATTTATAAAGTCATGTTATCATGTGCCTACCATTCTCCTAATACATGGGGTGTCTTTGCCTCTCCAGGGCCTAGCACAGGACATGGCACATGGCAGGCTCAAAACAGATGTGCTAAATAAGAAAGCTGGGTTGAACCATCCCCAGAGAGAGGCCATGCCACCCAATGCAGAAATACCACTTATCTGCTAGAAACTTTTCATAAAACCACAAAGAAAACATAAAAGTGCTTTTACTTCACAGGACGAAGAGCCTGAGATATAAAATAAAAATTAGGTTTTCTTCAAAGCCACTCTCGGTTGTGTTCTCAGAGTTGGGATACCTAACGGTGGACCAGTAGCATTCACAGGAAGAAAAGGGAAGACCCCAAATACCCTGGGGAACCTTGGGACTATTGTCAGTATCTATTTAAAGCTCTCAGTATTCTCTACTATTACATGGCTTTTGCTTAAACATGCCTTTATCGTGCTGAGTTTCAGTATTAGGATTATTGGTCCAAAAGACTGTTGAGGTTTTAGAACAGCTCTAAGGTACAGACTGTGCTTGTTTCAACTTCTTAACATGTCTCAATTGTTTTTTACATTAAGAATTCCGTGAAAATGTCAAAAAATAATAGTTTATAGCAGCACATTTATCTAATGACCAGCAAAATACAGAAGTGTTCATTCATAAATAAACTGAACATGAGCCTGCGTGGGCAGACTCTGGCCTTGGTAATCCCCCTTTTACCTCCCCTCATCAGTTTCTTTGCGAAGCCCCTAGGCTGCAGTCCAGACTCCTTGGCATTTCCTCGACACTGTAACTGACTGCAGATCAGCAACACTGGTGGTATACTGTTCAGCGTATGACGGAGCTTTACAAACACCAATGCTTGGTCCTATCCTGGAACAATCACAGGAGAGTTTCTGATTTAATTTTAAAAGCTCTCCTGTAATTTTTACACATTGATTTTGTATCCTGAGACTTTGCTGAAGTTGCTCGTCAGCTTAAGAAGATTTTGGGCTGAGACATTGGGGTTCTCTAAATGTACAATGTCATCTACAAATAGAGACAATTTGACTTCCTCTCTTCCTATTTAAATACTCTTTATTTCTTTTTCTTGCCTGATTGCCCTGACCAGAACTTCCAATATCATGTTGAATAAAAGTGGTGAGAGACAGCATCCTTGTTTTGCACCAGTTTTCAAAGGGAATGCATCCAGCTTTTGCCCATTCAGTATAATACTGGCTGTGGGTTTGTCATAAATAACTCTTATTGAGATACGTTCCTTTAATACTTACGTTTATTGAGAGTTTTTAGCATGAAGGGGTGTTGAATTTTACCGAAGGCCTTTTCTGCATCTATTGAGATCATCATGTGGTTTCTGTCACTGGTTCTGTTTATGTGATAGATTATGTTTATTGATTTGCACATGTTGAACCAGCCTTGCATCCTAGGGATGAAGCTGACTTGATCATGGTGGATAAGCTTTTTGATGTGCTGCTGAATTCGGTTTGCCAGTATTTTATTGAGGATTTTCACATCAATGCTCATCAGGGATACTGGCCTGAAATTTTCCTTTTTTGTTGTGTCTCTGCCAGGTTTTGGTTTCAAGGTTATGCTGGCCTCATAAATGAGTTAGGGAAGATTCCCTCTTTTTTTATTGTTTGGAATAGTTTCAGAAGGAATGGTACCAGCTCCTCTTTGTACCTCTGGTAGGAATTTGGCTGTGAATCCATCTGGTCCTGGGCTTTTTTTGGTTGGTAGGCTATTAATTACTGCCTCAATTTCAGAGATTGTTATTGGTCTATTTAGGGATTCAACTTCTTCTTGGTTTAGTCTTGGGAGGGTGTATGTATCCAGAAATTTGTCCATTTCTTTTAGATTTTCTTTCTTTTTTTTTTTTTTAAAGAGACAGGGTTTCACCATGTTAGCCAGGCTGGTCTCGAACTCCTGACCTCAGGTGATCCGCCTGCCTCGGTCTCCCAATCTTTTAGATTTTCTAGTTTATTTGTGTAGAGGTGTTTATGGTATTCTCTGAGGTAGTTTGTATTTCTGTGGGATCAGTGGTAATCTCCCCTTTATCATTTTCTATTGTGTCTATTTGATTCTTCTCTCTTTTCTTCTTTATTAGCCTGGCTAGCGGTCTATCTATTTTGTTAATCTTTTAAAAAAACCAGCTCCTGGACTTGTTGATTTGAAGGATTTTTGGTTTCTCTATCTCCTTCAGTTCTGCTCTGATCTTAGTTATTTCTTGTCTTCTGTTACCTTGTGAATTTGTTTACTCTTGCTTCTCTAGTTCTTTTAATTGTGATGTTAGGGTGTCAATTTCAGATGTTTCCCGCTTTCTCCTGTGGGCATTTATTGCTATAAATTTCCCTCTAAGCACTGCTTTAGCTGTGTCCCAGAGATTCTGGTACGTTTTGTATTTGTTCTTATTGTTTTCAAAGAACTTACTTATTTCTGCCTTAATTTCATTATTTACCCAGTGGTCATTTGGGAGCATGTTGTTCAGTTTCCATGTCATTGTGTGGTTTTGAGTGAGTTTCTTAATCCTGAGTTCTAATACGATTGCACTGTGGTCTGAGAAACTGTTTGTTACAACTTCTGTTATTATGCATTTGCTGAGGAGGGTTTTACTTCCAATTATGTGGTCAATTTTAGAATAAGAGTGATGTGGTGCTGAAAAGATATATATTCTGTTGATGTGGGGTGGAGAGTTCTGTATATGTCTATCGATATTGATTCCTCTCGAATCAATGAGCAAAAATCACAAGCATTCCTATATACCAGTAACAGACAAACAGCCAAATCATGGGTGAATTCCCATTCACAATTGCTACAAAGAGAATAAAATGCCTAGGAATACCACTTATAAGAGATGTGAAGGACCTCTTCAAGGAGAAATACAAACCACTACTCAAGGAAATAAGAGAGGACACAAATAGATGGAAAAACAAGTCCATGCTCATGGATAGGAAGAACCAATATTGTGAAAATGGCCATACTGCCCAAAGTAATTTATAGATTCAATGCTATCCCCAGCAACTGACTTTCTTCACAGAATTAGAAAAAAAACTACTTTAAATTTCATATGGAACTAAAAAAGTGCTTGTATAGCCAAGACAATCCTAAGCAAAAAGAGCAAAGCTGGAGGCACCGTGCTACCTGATTTGAAACTATACTACAAGGCTATAGTAACCAAAACAGCAAGGTACTGGCACCAAAACAGATATATAGACCAATGGAACACAACAGAAGCCTCAGAAATAACACCACACATCTACAACCTGATCTTTGATAAACCTGACAAAAACAAGCAATTTATTAAATAATTATTATTTATTCAATAAATAGTGTTGGGAAAACTGGCTAGCCATATGCAGAAACTTCCTTATATCTTGTACAAAACTGAACCCCTTCCTTACATCTTGTACAAAAATTAACTCAAGATGGATTAAAGACTTAAATGTAAGACCTAAAGCCATAAAAACAATAGAAGAAAACCTAGGCAATAAATGTCAAGACACAGACATGGGCAAAGACTTCATGACTAAAACACCAAAAGCAATGGCCACAAAAGCCAAAATTGACAAATGGGATCTAATTAAACTAAAGAGCTTCTGCACAGCAAAAGAAACTATCATCAGAGTGAACAGGGAACCTACAGAATGGGAGAAAATTTTTGTAATCTATCCATCCAACAAAGGGCTAATATCCAGAATCTACAAGGAACTTAAATTTACAAGAAAAAAACAACCCCATCAAAAAGTGGGCGAAGGATACGAACAGACATTTCTCAAAAGAAGACATTTATGTGGCCCACAAACAGATGAAAAAAAAAGCTAATTATCACTCATTAGAGAAATGCAAATCAAAATCACAATGAGATACTATCTCATGCCAGTTAGAATGGCAATCATTGAAAAGTCAGGTAACAACAGATGCTGGAGAGGATGTGGAAAAATAGGAATGCTTGTACACTATTGATGGGAGTGTACATTAGTTAAACCATTGTGGAAGACAGTGTGGCGATTCTTAAAGGATCTAGAACCAGAAATACCATCTGACCCAGTAATCTCATTACTGGATATATACCCCAAGGATTATAAATCATTTTACTATAAAGACACCTGTACACG